>OX104123.1:14263176-14316105 GCA_944474755.1 Limnoperna fortunei | reverse complement strand
TGATGCATGTTTTCCTTTATATTCATGAGCTTTGGTCAAAAAGCTAGGCAGATTCTTCGCACACGACATATGACCATGTTAACTATATTATCTCTAACCGTTTTCAAGTTTTAACCAAAAAACGGAATAACTCACACATGTCAAGGGCTGTTACTCGAAAACGGTTCATCGCACACCTTTGGTTCAAATGTACCAAATGAAGGTCTCGACAAAATTTAGCATATACGTGTCAAGGGCCATAACCTGGAAAACTGTTTGTCACACAGTTTTCGACACTATATATCAAATGTAGATCTCAACGAGAGGAACATTTTTCTCATATATTGTCTGCTTCAATTTTGTATGGTTTTAGAGTTATATTGAAAATAAAAGTTAGCCGAAACCAGTCAAGGGCCATAACCTCGAAAACGGTTTGTCGCACAGTTTTCAACTATTTATATCAAATGTAGATCTCAATGAGAGGAACATTTTTCTCATATATTGTCTGCTTCAATTTTGTATAGTTTTTGAGTAATATTGAAAACAAAATTTAGCCAAAACCTGTCAAGGGCAATAACTCCTAAACGGTTCATTGAACAATTTTTGACATAAAAGACCAAATGTAGGTCTCAATGAGAGGAACATTTTTCTTATATATTGTCTGCTTCAATTTTGTATGGTATTTGAGTAATATTGAAAACAATATTTAGCCGAAACCTGTCAAGGGCAATAACTCCTAAATGGTTCATTGAACAATTTTTGACATAGAAGACCAAATGTAGGTCTCAATGAGAGGAGTATTTTTCCAATTTATTGTCTGCTTCTATCTTTTACAGTTTTCGAGTTGTTATGATAACAAGATTGGAGGCCTAAGGTCGAGGTCATATCTGAACTTTGACCTTGAGATTTTCTTGAAGGTAATATCACAGGACAACAAATGGTGAAGACCCAAGGTGTTTTCGACTTCCAGTTTGTGAGTTTTGGTGATGACCGGAGTCATTGAAACATTCAAGGTATACCGCTCGCCTTCGCTCGACAAAATTTTTTGGCCAAATTATGGCACAAAGTTGTCTCAAAAGTTCCTTAACATTTCTCACTTTTCAGTTTTTCTCTAAATTTTATAGTTTCTGAGTTAACCTGATAACAAGGTTTTCGGTGTTTGGGCAGATAACTCTGTAAAGAAAAAGTTTTCGGTGTCGCAGGGTCAAATCTGAACAGGTCTTAAGAGTACGATACTTGGTTTGAAAGATCAAAATGATATGTCGCGAACCCTTTTTTATGGACTGTTTTGAAAATGTGGCGGAAAAAAAAAGGAAGAATAATAATAATAATAATAATAATCATAAGAAATACAGTAAGGTCTTCCCACTGGAAGTGGGAAAGACCTTAATAATCATAAGAAATACAGTAAGGTCTTCCCACTGGAAGTGGGAAAGACCTTAATAATAATCAGAAGAAATACAATAAGGTCTTCCCACTGGAAGTGGGAAAGACCTTAATAATAATAATAATCAGAAGAAATACAGTAAGGTCTTCCCACTGGAAGTGGGAAAGACCTTAATAAAAGGACATTTGTTCAGTAGAACAAATGCACAGGAAGGTCTTTCCCTCGTTATCGTTTCTATAGGAAAAACTGGCGTTAAACGTTAAACAAGAGGTCCCAGAGGGTGAAAATCTATCATTTTACATCGTAATATACCCGTATACCCCCCCCCCCCCCCGCCTCCCCGGGGGGTTTCTATTCCATTGTTTCTAGAACGTTCTTATTACAAAATTGAAGGAAAAAAAAGGGCCCGGCCCCTCCACCCCAGGGCCAGCATGATTTATTGTTTTTGACATGCTGTCCCTGGGTGGAGAGTTGGGCCCTTTTTGGGTTCATAGTTTTATATGCAACTATGATTATATAAAAACCGGGAACCAGTTTTTTTGTTTATTTGTTTGTTTGTTTACTTTTCTGTTTTTAACTATATGTTTGGTATTTTAATGACTTTTCTTGACTTGTAGGGGAAGAGAAAGAGATTTATGGTAAAAGGCAAAGAACAGAACTGGCTGGAGTCACGTGACATTGTTATATAATATCACGGAGATAGTTTTATTTTATCATTCTAGGGAGTTACGATGGTCTGAACGGACCTATATATGACATGATGCACGATCTGTAATCTCAGTGATTGTTTAATTCAGGACGACACGGATTAATATCAACGGAGCATTGTTTCAATTTGTTATTGTTTCAGATCGATCATTTAAAGACATTTTTCAAATTATTTCATAGGAATTTCACGCTGGAAAATAAGGACACGAGTCACGTAGCAGACGACCGAATAAACAAAAATTCACGTCGGAAATTGTTTCAATTTGATTCAAATGTGAGGTAAAATGCAGTTCGGATAGTTAGAACAACTTGTTGAGAAAGGATTTACACTATGATTCACTGACGATAACTGAAATGGACATCACAGCTGACGAAATTTACAAATAAGGGGGAGGGGTGGTCATGTGTTTCAATCTGGGATTTGGAGGATTTATTGACTAGCATACTTTGAGGAAATACGTTTTTAGACTGAAATCCACATTCTAAACGGAAAATATCTTCTTTTTACCTAACAAAGTAAGTTGATTAAATTTAGTGTTAACTTTGGTCATGTATGATGTATATTGAAAAAATGTACACTATGAACATGATGAAAGTAGACCAAACTACATAACATTTTATGCAAAACTTATTTTGTCATACATCTTGGTATTTTTAATTGATTGTCTCCATACAATATTATTATTATGATTCAGAAATAACTTTGTACTCATTTTTAATGGAGAAACACACTAAAATGGGACACAACAGCTTTACATATTTTAAATTTAATAATTAAACAATAAGGAAAAGAGGGAAACTTGTAGAAATCAAAAGGTTTTGTTTTAACTTTGGATTAAAAGTGTCGATTTAGGCTATTGTCACAGTGTTGAACATTTTTTCATGAAAATCTAAGAATATAGTGTACCATTTTTAAAGTAATTGCACTTAAATTGCTAATTTCTGTATATATGTTCAAGTTAACATCATTTCAATCATTTTAATAATTATCACATTTGGTTTAATACAGCAATTTTGCAACAAAGTGCATGTTTTCTTCACTCGACACATAATTACGCATTGTAGGAACTGGCTCAATGTTCATTATTTTATCAATTTTTGTTTAATACAGAAATTTTGTAACAAAGTGCATGTTTTCTTCACTCGACACATAATTACGCATTGTAGGAACTCACTCAATGTTCATGATTTTATCAATTTTTGCCAAAAGTTAGTTTTTTATGTTACAAAAAGTACATGTAGTATGTACTTAAAATTTGAAATTAGTGTTTAAGCCATTTTGAAATGTCCATCATTGAAAATTTTTAAGTCTCATATGATTACCCCTTTCTAAGCCAAAAAGTACTAATCTTGATACATATTAATTCTTAGTTGTTTTTTTTCGCTCGACAAGTCTTATCAGGTCCATATCAAATGAGCTCGAAGATATAAGATACTCTCTAGATACTGGTTATGTGTTACGTTTTATATATTGTAACACTTCTTAGTGTCTGGACAGGTCTGATTAATTGCAGCAAAGATGTGTATTTTTTTTATCGTGATGCATGTTTTCCTTTATATTCATGAGCTTTGGTCAAAAAGCTAGGCAGATTCTTCGCACACGACATATGACCATGTTAACTATATTATCTCTAACCGTTTTCAAGTTTTAACCAAAAAACGGAATAACTCACACATGTCAAGGGCTGTTACTCGAAAACGGTTCATCGCACACCTTTGGTTCAAATGTACCAAATGAAGGTCTCGACAAAATTTAGCATATACGTGTCAAGGGCCATAACCTGGAAAACTGTTTGTCACACAGTTTTCGACACTATATATCAAATGTAGATCTCAACGAGAGGAACATTTTTCTCATATATTGTCTGCTTCAATTTTGTATGGTTTTAGAGTTATATTGAAAATAAAAGTTAGCCGAAACCAGTCAAGGGCCATAACCTCGAAAACGGTTTGTCGCACAGTTTTCAACTATTTATATCAAATGTAGATCTCAATGAGAGGAACATTTTTCTCATATATTGTCTGCTTCAATTTTGTATAGTTTTTGAGTAATATTGAAAACAAAATTTAGCCAAAACCTGTCAAGGGCAATAACTCCTAAACGGTTCATTGAACAATTTTTGACATAAAAGACCAAATGTAGGTCTCAATGAGAGGAACATTTTTCTTATATATTGTCTGCTTCAATTTTGTATGGTATTTGAGTAATATTGAAAACAATATTTAGCCGAAACCTGTCAAGGGCAATAACTCCTAAATGGTTCATTGAACAATTTTTGACATAGAAGACCAAATGTAGGTCTCAATGAGAGGAGTATTTTTCCAATTTATTGTCTGCTTCTATCTTTTACAGTTTTCGAGTTGTTATGATAACAAGATTGGAGGCCTAAGGTCGAGGTCATATCTGAACTTTGACCTTGAGATTTTCTTGAAGGTAATATCACAGGACAACAAATGGTGAAGACCCAAGGTGTTTTCGACTTCCAGTTTGTGAGTTTTGGTGATGACCGGAGTCATTGAAACATTCAAGGTATACCGCTCGCCTTCGCTCGACAAAATTTTTTGGCCAAATTATGGCACAAAGTTGTCTCAAAAGTTCCTTAACATTTCTCACTTTTCAGTTTTTCTCTAAATTTTATAGTTTCTGAGTTAACCTGATAACAAGGTTTTCGGTGTTTGGGCAGATAACTCTGTAAAGAAAAAGTTTTCGGTGTCGCAGGGTCAAATCTGAACAGGTCTTAAGAGTACGATACTTGGTTTGAAAGATCAAAATGATATGTCGCGAACCCTTTTTTATGGACTGTTTTGAAAATGTGGCGGAAAAAAAAAGGAAGAATAATAATAATAATAATAATAATCATAAGAAATACAGTAAGGTCTTCCCACTGGAAGTGGGAAAGACCTTAATAATCATAAGAAATACAGTAAGGTCTTCCCACTGGAAGTGGGAAAGACCTTAATAATAATCAGAAGAAATACAATAAGGTCTTCCCACTGGAAGTGGGAAAGACCTTAATAATAATAATAATCAGAAGAAATACAGTAAGGTCTTCCCACTGGAAGTGGGAAAGACCTTAATAAAAGGACATTTGTTCAGTAGAACAAATGCACAGGAAGGTCTTTCCCTCGTTATCGTTTCTATAGGAAAAACTGGCGTTAAACGTTAAACAAGAGGTCCCAGAGGGTGAAAATCTATCATTTTACATCGTAATATACCCGTATACCCCCCCCCCCCCCCGCCTCCCCGGGGGGTTTCTATTCCATTGTTTCTAGAACGTTCTTATTACAAAATTGAAGGAAAAAAAAGGGCCCGGCCCCTCCACCCCAGGGCCAGCATGATTTATTGTTTTTGACATGCTGTCCCTGGGTGGAGAGTTGGGCCCTTTTTGGGTTCATAGTTTTATATGCAACTATGATTATATAAAAACCGGGAACCAGTTTTTTTGTTTATTTGTTTGTTTGTTTACTTTTCTGTTTTTAACTATATGTTTGGTATTTTAATGACTTTTCTTGACTTGTAGGGGAAGAGAAAGAGATTTATGGTAAAAGGCAAAGAACAGAACTGGCTGGAGTCACGTGACATTGTTATATAATATCACGGAGATAGTTTTATTTTATCATTCTAGGGAGTTACGATGGTCTGAACGGACCTATATATGACATGATGCACGATCTGTAATCTCAGTGATTGTTTAATTCAGGACGACACGGATTAATATCAACGGAGCATTGTTTCAATTTGTTATTGTTTCAGATCGATCATTTAAAGACATTTTTCAAATTATTTCATAGGAATTTCACGCTGGAAAATAAGGACACGAGTCACGTAGCAGACGACCGAATAAACAAAAATTCACGTCGGAAATTGTTTCAATTTGATTCAAATGTGAGGTAAAATGCAGTTCGGATAGTTAGAACAACTTGTTGAGAAAGGATTTACACTATGATTCACTGACGATAACTGAAATGGACATCACAGCTGACGAAATTTACAAATAAGGGGGAGGGGTGGTCATGTGTTTCAATCTGGGATTTGGAGGATTTATTGACTAGCATACTTTGAGGAAATACGTTTTTAGACTGAAATCCACATTCTAAACGGAAAATATCTTCTTTTTACCTAACAAAGTAAGTTGATTAAATTTAGTGTTAACTTTGGTCATGTATGATGTATATTGAAAAAATGTACACTATGAACATGATGAAAGTAGACCAAACTACATAACATTTTATGCAAAACTTATTTTGTCATACATCTTGGTATTTTTAATTGATTGTCTCCATACAATATTATTATTATGATTCAGAAATAACTTTGTACTCATTTTTAATGGAGAAACACACTAAAATGGGACACAACAGCTTTACATATTTTAAATTTAATAATTAAACAATAAGGAAAAGAGGGAAACTTGTAGAAATCAAAAGGTTTTGTTTTAACTTTGGATTAAAAGTGTCGATTTAGGCTATTGTCACAGTGTTGAACATTTTTTCATGAAAATCTAAGAATATAGTGTACCATTTTTAAAGTAATTGCACTTAAATTGCTAATTTCTGTATATATGTTCAAGTTAACATCATTTCAATCATTTTAATAATTATCACATTTGGTTTAATACAGCAATTTTGCAACAAAGTGCATGTTTTCTTCACTCGACACATAATTACGCATTGTAGGAACTGGCTCAATGTTCATTATTTTATCAATTTTTGTTTAATACAGAAATTTTGTAACAAAGTGCATGTTTTCTTCACTCGACACATAATTACGCATTGTAGGAACTCACTCAATGTTCATGATTTTATCAATTTTTGCCAAAAGTTAGTTTTTTATGTTACAAAAAGTACATGTAGTATGTACTTAAAATTTGAAATTAGTGTTTAAGCCATTTTGAAATGTCCATCATTGAAAATTTTTAAGTCTCATATGATTACCCCTTTCTAAGCCAAAAAGTACTAATCTTGATACATATTAATTCTTAGTTGTTTTTTTTCGCTCGACAAGTCTTATCAGGTCCATATCAAATGAGCTCGAAGATATAAGATACTCTCTAGATACTGGTTATGTGTTACGTTTTATATATTGTAACACTTCTTAGTGTCTGGACAGGTCTGATTAATTGCAGCAAAGATGTGTATTTTTTTTATCGTGATGCATGTTTTCCTTTATATTCATGAGCTTTGGTCAAAAAGCTAGGCAGATTCTTCGCACACGACATATGACCATGTTAACTATATTATCTCTAACCGTTTTCAAGTTTTAACCAAAAAACGGAATAACTCACACATGTCAAGGGCTGTTACTCGAAAACGGTTCATCGCACACCTTTGGTTCAAATGTACCAAATGAAGGTCTCGACAAAATTTAGCATATACGTGTCAAGGGCCATAACCTGGAAAACTGTTTGTCACACAGTTTTCGACACTATATATCAAATGTAGATCTCAACGAGAGGAACATTTTTCTCATATATTGTCTGCTTCAATTTTGTATGGTTTTAGAGTTATATTGAAAATAAAAGTTAGCCGAAACCAGTCAAGGGCCATAACCTCGAAAACGGTTTGTCGCACAGTTTTCAACTATTTATATCAAATGTAGATCTCAATGAGAGGAACATTTTTCTCATATATTGTCTGCTTCAATTTTGTATAGTTTTTGAGTAATATTGAAAACAAAATTTAGCCAAAACCTGTCAAGGGCAATAACTCCTAAACGGTTCATTGAACAATTTTTGACATAAAAGACCAAATGTAGGTCTCAATGAGAGGAACATTTTTCTTATATATTGTCTGCTTCAATTTTGTATGGTATTTGAGTAATATTGAAAACAATATTTAGCCGAAACCTGTCAAGGGCAATAACTCCTAAATGGTTCATTGAACAATTTTTGACATAGAAGACCAAATGTAGGTCTCAATGAGAGGAGTATTTTTCCAATTTATTGTCTGCTTCTATCTTTTACAGTTTTCGAGTTGTTATGATAACAAGATTGGAGGCCTAAGGTCGAGGTCATATCTGAACTTTGACCTTGAGATTTTCTTGAAGGTAATATCACAGGACAACAAATGGTGAAGACCCAAGGTGTTTTCGACTTCCAGTTTGTGAGTTTTGGTGATGACCGGAGTCATTGAAACATTCAAGGTATACCGCTCGCCTTCGCTCGACAAAATTTTTTGGCCAAATTATGGCACAAAGTTGTCTCAAAAGTTCCTTAACATTTCTCACTTTTCAGTTTTTCTCTAAATTTTATAGTTTCTGAGTTAACCTGATAACAAGGTTTTCGGTGTTTGGGCAGATAACTCTGTAAAGAAAAAGTTTTCGGTGTCGCAGGGTCAAATCTGAACAGGTCTTAAGAGTACGATACTTGGTTTGAAAGATCAAAATGATATGTCGCGAACCCTTTTTTATGGACTGTTTTGAAAATGTGGCGGAAAAAAAAAGGAAGAATAATAATAATAATAATAATAATCATAAGAAATACAGTAAGGTCTTCCCACTGGAAGTGGGAAAGACCTTAATAATCATAAGAAATACAGTAAGGTCTTCCCACTGGAAGTGGGAAAGACCTTAATAATAATCAGAAGAAATACAATAAGGTCTTCCCACTGGAAGTGGGAAAGACCTTAATAATAATAATAATCAGAAGAAATACAGTAAGGTCTTCCCACTGGAAGTGGGAAAGACCTTAATAAAAGGACATTTGTTCAGTAGAACAAATGCACAGGAAGGTCTTTCCCTCGTTATCGTTTCTATAGGAAAAACTGGCGTTAAACGTTAAACAAGAGGTCCCAGAGGGTGAAAATCTATCATTTTACATCGTAATATACCCGTATACCCCCCCCCCCCCCCGCCTCCCCGGGGGGTTTCTATTCCATTGTTTCTAGAACGTTCTTATTACAAAATTGAAGGAAAAAAAAGGGCCCGGCCCCTCCACCCCAGGGCCAGCATGATTTATTGTTTTTGACATGCTGTCCCTGGGTGGAGAGTTGGGCCCTTTTTGGGTTCATAGTTTTATATGCAACTATGATTATATAAAAACCGGGAACCAGTTTTTTTGTTTATTTGTTTGTTTGTTTACTTTTCTGTTTTTAACTATATGTTTGGTATTTTAATGACTTTTCTTGACTTGTAGGGGAAGAGAAAGAGATTTATGGTAAAAGGCAAAGAACAGAACTGGCTGGAGTCACGTGACATTGTTATATAATATCACGGAGATAGTTTTATTTTATCATTCTAGGGAGTTACGATGGTCTGAACGGACCTATATATGACATGATGCACGATCTGTAATCTCAGTGATTGTTTAATTCAGGACGACACGGATTAATATCAACGGAGCATTGTTTCAATTTGTTATTGTTTCAGATCGATCATTTAAAGACATTTTTCAAATTATTTCATAGGAATTTCACGCTGGAAAATAAGGACACGAGTCACGTAGCAGACGACCGAATAAACAAAAATTCACGTCGGAAATTGTTTCAATTTGATTCAAATGTGAGGTAAAATGCAGTTCGGATAGTTAGAACAACTTGTTGAGAAAGGATTTACACTATGATTCACTGACGATAACTGAAATGGACATCACAGCTGACGAAATTTACAAATAAGGGGGAGGGGTGGTCATGTGTTTCAATCTGGGATTTGGAGGATTTATTGACTAGCATACTTTGAGGAAATACGTTTTTAGACTGAAATCCACATTCTAAACGGAAAATATCTTCTTTTTACCTAACAAAGTAAGTTGATTAAATTTAGTGTTAACTTTGGTCATGTATGATGTATATTGAAAAAATGTACACTATGAACATGATGAAAGTAGACCAAACTACATAACATTTTATGCAAAACTTATTTTGTCATACATCTTGGTATTTTTAATTGATTGTCTCCATACAATATTATTATTATGATTCAGAAATAACTTTGTACTCATTTTTAATGGAGAAACACACTAAAATGGGACACAACAGCTTTACATATTTTAAATTTAATAATTAAACAATAAGGAAAAGAGGGAAACTTGTAGAAATCAAAAGGTTTTGTTTTAACTTTGGATTAAAAGTGTCGATTTAGGCTATTGTCACAGTGTTGAACATTTTTTCATGAAAATCTAAGAATATAGTGTACCATTTTTAAAGTAATTGCACTTAAATTGCTAATTTCTGTATATATGTTCAAGTTAACATCATTTCAATCATTTTAATAATTATCACATTTGGTTTAATACAGCAATTTTGCAACAAAGTGCATGTTTTCTTCACTCGACACATAATTACGCATTGTAGGAACTGGCTCAATGTTCATTATTTTATCAATTTTTGTTTAATACAGAAATTTTGTAACAAAGTGCATGTTTTCTTCACTCGACACATAATTACGCATTGTAGGAACTCACTCAATGTTCATGATTTTATCAATTTTTGCCAAAAGTTAGTTTTTTATGTTACAAAAAGTACATGTAGTATGTACTTAAAATTTGAAATTAGTGTTTAAGCCATTTTGAAATGTCCATCATTGAAAATTTTTAAGTCTCATATGATTACCCCTTTCTAAGCCAAAAAGTACTAATCTTGATACATATTAATTCTTAGTTGTTTTTTTTCGCTCGACAAGTCTTATCAGGTCCATATCAAATGAGCTCGAAGATATAAGATACTCTCTAGATACTGGTTATGTGTTACGTTTTATATATTGTAACACTTCTTAGTGTCTGGACAGGTCTGATTAATTGCAGCAAAGATGTGTATTTTTTTTATCGTGATGCATGTTTTCCTTTATATTCATGAGCTTTGGTCAAAAAGCTAGGCAGATTCTTCGCACACGACATATGACCATGTTAACTATATTATCTCTAACCGTTTTCAAGTTTTAACCAAAAAACGGAATAACTCACACATGTCAAGGGCTGTTACTCGAAAACGGTTCATCGCACACCTTTGGTTCAAATGTACCAAATGAAGGTCTCGACAAAATTTAGCATATACGTGTCAAGGGCCATAACCTGGAAAACTGTTTGTCACACAGTTTTCGACACTATATATCAAATGTAGATCTCAACGAGAGGAACATTTTTCTCATATATTGTCTGCTTCAATTTTGTATGGTTTTAGAGTTATATTGAAAATAAAAGTTAGCCGAAACCAGTCAAGGGCCATAACCTCGAAAACGGTTTGTCGCACAGTTTTCAACTATTTATATCAAATGTAGATCTCAATGAGAGGAACATTTTTCTCATATATTGTCTGCTTCAATTTTGTATAGTTTTTGAGTAATATTGAAAACAAAATTTAGCCAAAACCTGTCAAGGGCAATAACTCCTAAACGGTTCATTGAACAATTTTTGACATAAAAGACCAAATGTAGGTCTCAATGAGAGGAACATTTTTCTTATATATTGTCTGCTTCAATTTTGTATGGTATTTGAGTAATATTGAAAACAATATTTAGCCGAAACCTGTCAAGGGCAATAACTCCTAAATGGTTCATTGAACAATTTTTGACATAGAAGACCAAATGTAGGTCTCAATGAGAGGAGTATTTTTCCAATTTATTGTCTGCTTCTATCTTTTACAGTTTTCGAGTTGTTATGATAACAAGATTGGAGGCCTAAGGTCGAGGTCATATCTGAACTTTGACCTTGAGATTTTCTTGAAGGTAATATCACAGGACAACAAATGGTGAAGACCCAAGGTGTTTTCGACTTCCAGTTTGTGAGTTTTGGTGATGACCGGAGTCATTGAAACATTCAAGGTATACCGCTCGCCTTCGCTCGACAAAATTTTTTGGCCAAATTATGGCACAAAGTTGTCTCAAAAGTTCCTTAACATTTCTCACTTTTCAGTTTTTCTCTAAATTTTATAGTTTCTGAGTTAACCTGATAACAAGGTTTTCGGTGTTTGGGCAGATAACTCTGTAAAGAAAAAGTTTTCGGTGTCGCAGGGTCAAATCTGAACAGGTCTTAAGAGTACGATACTTGGTTTGAAAGATCAAAATGATATGTCGCGAACCCTTTTTTATGGACTGTTTTGAAAATGTGGCGGAAAAAAAAAGGAAGAATAATAATAATAATAAAAGGACATTTGTTCAGTAGAACAAATGCACAGGAAGGTCTTTCCCTCGTTATCTTTTCTATAGGAAAAACTGGCGTTAAACGTTAAACAAGAGGCCCCAGAGGGTGAAAATCTATCATTTTAAATCGTAATATACCCGTATACCCCCCCCCCCCCCCGGGCGGGTTTCTATTCCATTGTTTCTAGAACGTTCTAATTACAAAATTGAAGAAAAAAAAAGGGCCCGGCCCCTCCATCCCAGGGCCAGCATGATTTATTGTTTTTGACATGCTGTCCCTGGGTGGAGAGTTGGGCCCTTTTTGGGTTCATAGTTTTATATGCAACTATGATTATATAAAAACCGGGAACCAGTTTTTTTGTTTATTTGTTTGTTTGTTTACTTTTCTGTTTTTAACTATATGTTTCGTATTTTAATGACTTTTCTTGACTTGCAGGTGAAGAAAAACAGATTTATGGTAAAAGGCAAAGAAAAGAACTAGCTGGAGTCACGTGACATTCTTATATAATATCACGGAGATAGTTTTATTTTATCATTCTAGGGAGTTACGATGGTCTGAAAGGACATATATATGACATGATGCACGATCTGTAATCTCAGTGATTGTTTATTTCAGGACGACACGGATTAATATCAACGGAGCATTGTTTCAATTTGTTATTGTTTCAGATCGATCATTTAAAGACATTTTTCAAATTATTTCATAGGAATTTCACGCTGGAAATAAGGACACGAGTCACGTAGCAGACGACCGAATAAACAAAAATTCACGTCGGAAATTGTTTCAATTTGATTCAAATGTGAGGTAAAATGCAGTTCGGATAGTTAGAACAACTTGTTGAGAAAGGATTTACACTATGATTCACTGACGATAACTGAAATGGACATCACAGCTGACGAAATTTACAAATAAGGGGGAGGGGTGGTCATGTGTTTCAATCTGGGATTTGGAGGATTTATTGACTCGCATACTTTGAGGAAATACGTTTTTAGACTGAAATCCACATTCTAAACGGAAAATATCTTCTTTTTACCTAACAAAGTAAGTTGATTAAATTTAGTGTTAACTTTTGGTCATGTATATTGAAAAAATGTACACTATGAACATGATGAAAGTAGACCAAACTACATAACATTTTATGCAAAACTTATTTTGTCATACATCTTGGTATTTTTAATTGATTGTCTCCATACAATATTATTATTATGATTCAGAAATAACTTTGTACTCATTTTTAATGGAGAAACACACTAAAATGGGACACAACAGCTTTACATATTAAATTTAATAATTAAACAATAAGGAAAAGAGGGAAACTTGTAGAAATCACAAGGTTTTGTTTTAACTTTGGATTAAAAGTGTCGATTTAGGCTATTGTCACAGTGTTGAACATTTTTTCATGAAAATCTAAGAATATAGTGTACCATTTTTAAAGTAATTGCACTTAAATTGCTAATTTCTGTATATATGTTCAAGTTAACATCATTTCAATCATTTTAATAATTATCACATTTGGTTTAATACAGCAATTTTGCAACAAAGTGCATGTTTTCTTCACTCGACACATAATTACGCATTGTAGGAACTCGCTCAATGTTCATTATTTTATCAATTTTTGTTTAATACAGCAATTTTGTAACAAAGTGCATGTTTTCTTCACTCGACACATAATTACGCATTGTAGGAACTCACTCAATGTTCATGATTTTATCAATTTTTGCCAAAAGTTAGTTTTTTATGTTACAAAAAGTACATGTAGTATGTACTTAAAATTTGAAATTAGTGTTTAAGCCATTTTGAAATGTCCATCATTGAAAAATTTTAAGTCTCATATGATTACCCCTTTCTAAGCCAAAAAGTACTAATATCTTGATACATATTAATTCTTAGTTTTTTTTTTTTTCGCTCGACAAGTCTTATCAGGTCCATATCAAATGAGCTCGAAGATATAAGATACTCTCTAGATACTGGTTATGTGTTACGTTTTATATATTGTAACACTTCTTAGTGTCTGGACAGGTCTGATTAATTGCAGCAAAGATGTGTATTTTTTTTTATCGTGATGTATGTTTTCCTTAATATTCATGAGCTTTGGTCAAAAAGCTAGGCAGATTCTTCGCACACGACATATGACCATGTTAACTATATTATCTCTAACCGTTTTCAAGTTAAAGTCAAAAACCGAATAACAGAAATGTGTCAAGGCTGATAACTCGAATACGGTTCATATAACAGTTTCAGTTACAATATACTAAATGAAGGTCTTGAAGAGATGATTACTTTAAATATACATATTTACTATATTATCTCTAACCGTTTTCAAGTTTTAACCAAAAAAACCGAATAACTCAAACATGTCAAGGGCTGTTACTCGAAAACGGTTCATCGCACACCTTCAGTTCAAATGTACCAAATGAAGGTCTCAACAAAATTTAGCACATACGTGTCAAGGGCCATAACCTGGAAAACGGTTTGTCGCACAGTTTTCAACTATTTATATCAAATGTAGATCTCAATGAGAGGAACATTTTTCTCATATATTGTCTGCTTCAATTTTGTATGGTTTTTGAGTTATATTGAAAATAAAAGTTAGCCGAAACCAGTCAAGGGCCATAACCTCGAAAACGGTTTGTCGCACAGTTTTCAACTATTATATCAAATGTAGATCTCAATGGGAGGAACATTTTTCTCATATATTGTCTGCTTCAATTTTGTATGGTTTTTGAGTTATATTGAAAATAAAAGTTAGCCGAAACCAGTCAAGGGCCATAACCTCGAAAACGGTTTGTCGCACAGTTTTCAACTATTATATCAAATGTAGATCTCAATGGGAGGAACATTTTTCTCATATATTGTCTGCTTCAATTTTGTATGGTTTTTGAGTTATATTGAAAATAAAAGTTAGCCGAAACCAGTCAAGGGCCATAACCTCGAAAACGGTTTGTCGCACAGTTTTCAACTATTTATATCAAATGTAGATCTCAATGAGAGGAACATTTTTCTCATATATTGTCTGCTTCAATTTTGTATGGTTTTTGAGTTATATTGAAAATAAAAGTTAGCCGAAACCAGTCAAGGGCCATAACCTCGAAAACGGTTTGTCGCACAGTTTTCAACTATTTATATCAAATGTAGATCTCAATGAGAGGAACATTTTTCTCATATATTGTCTGCTTCAATTTTGTATGGTTTTTGAGTAATATTGAAAACAAAATTTAGCCGAAACCTGTCAAGGGCAATAACTCCTAAATGGTTCATTGAACAATTTTTGACATAAAAGACCAAATGTAGGTCTCAATGAGAGGAGTATTTTTCCAATTTATTGTCTGCTTCTATCTTTTACAGTTTTCGAGTTATTATGATAACAAGATTCGAGACCTAAGGTCGAGGTCATATCTGAACTTTGACCTTGAGATTTTCTTTAAGGTCATGTCACAGGACAACAAATGGTGATCACCCAAGGCATTTTCGACTTCCGATTTGTGAGTTTTGGTGATAACCGGAGTCATTGAAACATTCAAGGTATACCGCTCGCCTTCGCTCGACAAAATTTTTTGGTCAAATTATGGCACAAAGTTGTCTCAAAAGTTCCTTAACATTTCTCACTTTTCAGTTTTTCTCTAAATTTTATAGTTTCTGAGTTGTTCTGATAACAAGGTATTCGGTGTTTGGGCAGATAACTCTGTAAAGAAAAAGTTTTCGGTGTCGCAGGGTGAATTCCAATCAGGGTTTAAGTGTACGATACTTGGTATAAAAGATGAAAGTGATATGTCGCGAAGTCTTTTCTACAGACTTGGCGGAAGAAAAAAAAATAAGAATAATAATAATCAGAAGAAATACAGTAAGGTCTTCCCACTGGAAGTGGGAAAGACCTTAATAATAATAATCATAAGAAATACAGTAAGGTCTTCCCACTGGAAGTGGGAAAGACCTTAATAATCATAAGAAATACAGTAAGGTCTTCCCACTGGAAGTGGGAAAGACCTTAATAATAATCAGAAGAAATACAATAAGGTCTTCCCACTGGAAGTGGGAAAGACCTTAATAATAATAATAATCAGAAGAAATACAGTAAGGTCTTCCCACTGGAAGTGGGAAAGACCTTAATAAAAGGACATTTGTTCAGTAGAACAAATGCACAGGAAGGTCTTTCCCTCGTTATCGTTTCTATAGGAAAAACTGGCGTTAAACGTTAAACAAGAGGTCCCAGAGGGTGAAAATCTATCATTTTACATCGTAATATACCCGTATACCCCCCCCCCCCCCCCGCCTCCCCGGGGGGTTTCTATTCCATTGTTTCTAGAACGTTCTTATTACAAAATTGAAGGAAAAAAAAGGGCCCGGCCCCTCCACCCCAGGGCCAGCATGATTTATTGTTTTTGACATGCTGTCCCTGGGTGGAGAGTTGGGCCCTTTTTGGGTTCATAGTTTTATATGCAACTATGATTATATAAAAACCGGGAACCAGTTTTTTTGTTTATTTGTTTGTTTGTTTACTTTTCTGTTTTTAACTATATGTTTGGTATTTTAATGACTTTTCTTGACTTGCAGGTGAAGAAAAACAGATTTATGGTAAAAGGCAAAGAAAAGAACTAGCTGGAGTCACGTGACATTGTTATATAATATCACGGAGATAGTTTTATTTTATCATTCTAGGGAGTTACGATGGTCTGAAAGGACATATATATGACATGATGCACGATCTGTAATCTCAGTGATTGTTTATTTCAGGACGACACGGATTAATATCAACGGAGCATTGTTTCAATTTGTTATTGTTTCAGATCGATCATTTAAAGACATTTTTCAAATTATTTCATAGGAATTTCACGCTGGAAATAAGGACACGAGTCACGTAGCAGACGACCGAATAAACAAAAATTCACGTCGGAAATTGTTTCAATTTGATTCAAATGTGAGGTAAAATGCAGTTCGGATAGTTAGAACAACTTGTTGAGAAAGGATTTACACTATGATTCACTGACGATAACTGAAATGGACATCACAGCTGACGAAATTTACAAATAAGGGGGAGGGGTGGTCATGTGTTTCAATCTGGGATTTGGAGGATTTATTGACTCGCATACTTTGAGGAAATACGTTTTTAGACTGAAATCCACATTCTAAACGGAAAATATCTTCTTTTTACCTAACAAAGTAAGTTGATTAAATTTAGTGTTAACTTTTGGTCATGTATATTGAAAAAATGTACACTATGAACATGATGAAAGTAGACCAAACTACATAACATTTTATGCAAAACTTATTTTGTCATACATCTTGGTATTTTTAATTGATTGTCTCCATACAATATTATTATTATGATTCAGAAATAACTGTGTACTCATTTTTAATGGAGAAACACACTAAAATGGGACACAACAGCTTTACATATTAAATTTAATAATTAAACAATAAGGAAAAGAGGGAAACTTGTAGAAATCACAAGGTTTTGTTTTAACTTTGGATTAAAAGTGTCGATTTAGGCTATTGTCACAGTGTTGAACATTTTTTCATGAAAATCTAAGAATATAGTGTACCATTTTTAAAGTAATTGCACTTAAATTGCTAATTTCTGTATATATGTTCAAGTTAACATCATTTCAATCATTTTAATAATTATCACATTTGGTTTAATACAGCAATTTTGCAACAAAGTGCATGTTTTCTTCACTCGACACATAATTACGCATTGTAGGAACTCGCTCAATGTTCATTATTTTATCAATTTTTGTTTAATACAGCAATTTTGTAACAAAGTGCATGTTTTCTTCACTCGACACATAATTACGCATTGTAGGAACTCACTCAATGTTCATGATTTTATCAATTTTTGCCAAAAGTTAGTTTTTTATGTTACAAAAAGTACATGTAGTATGTACTTAAAATTTGAAATTAGTGTTTAAGCCATTTTGAAATGTCCATCATTGAAAAATTTTAAGTCTCATATGATTACCCCTTTCTAAGCCAAAAAGTACTAATATCTTGATACATATTAATTCTTAGTTTTTTTTTTTTTCGCTCGACAAGTCTTATCAGGTCCATATCAAATGAGCTCGAAGATATAAGATACTCTCTAGATACTGGTTATGTGTTACGTTTTATATATTGTAACACTTCTTAGTGTCTGGACAGGTCTGATTAATTGCAGCAAAGATGTGTATTTTTTTTTATCGTGATGTATGTTTTCCTTAATATTCATGAGCTTTGGTCAAAAAGCTAGGCAGATTCTTCGCACACGACATATGACCATGTTAACTATATTATCTCTAACCGTTTTCAAGTTAAAGTCAAAAACCGAATAACAGAAATGTGTCAAGGCTGATAACTCGAATACGGTTCATATAACAGTTTCAGTTACAATATACTAAATGAAGGTCTTGAAGAGATGATTACTTTAAATATACATATTTACTATATTATCTCTAACCGTTTTCAAGTTTTAACCAAAAAAACCGAATAACTCAAACATGTCAAGGGCTGTTACTCGAAAACGGTTCATCGCACACCTTCAGTTCAAATGTACCAAATGAAGGTCTCAACAAAATTTAGCACATACGTGTCAAGGGCCATAACCTGGAAAACGGTTTGTCGCACAGTTTTCAACTATTTATATCAAATGTAGATCTCAATGAGAGGAACATTTTTCTCATATATTGTCTGCTTCAATTTTGTATGGTTTTTGAGTTATATTGAAAATAAAAGTTAGCCGAAACCAGTCAAGGGCCATAACCTCGAAAACGGTTTGTCGCACAGTTTTCAACTATTATATCAAATGTAGATCTCAATGGGAGGAACATTTTTCTCATATATTGTCTGCTTCAATTTTGTATGGTTTTTGAGTTATATTGAAAATAAAAGTTAGCCGAAACCAGTCAAGGGCCATAACCTCGAAAACGGTTTGTCGCACAGTTTTCAACTATTATATCAAATGTAGATCTCAATGGGAGGAACATTTTTCTCATATATTGTCTGCTTCAATTTTGTATGGTTTTTGAGTTATATTGAAAATAAAAGTTAGCCGAAACCAGTCAAGGGCCATAACCTCGAAAACGGTTTGTCGCACAGTTTTCAACTATTTATATCAAATGTAGATCTCAATGAGAGGAACATTTTTCTCATATATTGTCTGCTTCAATTTTGTATGGTTTTTGAGTTATATTGAAAATAAAAGTTAGCCGAAACCAGTCAAGGGCCATAACCTCGAAAACGGTTTGTCGCACAGTTTTCAACTATTTATATCAAATGTAGATCTCAATGAGAGGAACATTTTTCTCATATATTGTCTGCTTCAATTTTGTATGGTTTTTGAGTAATATTGAAAACAAAATTTAGCCGAAACCTGTCAAGGGCAATAACTCCTAAATGGTTCATTGAACAATTTTTGACATAAAAGACCAAATGTAGGTCTCAATGAGAGGAGTATTTTTCCAATTTATTGTCTGCTTCTATCTTTTACAGTTTTCGAGTTATTATGATAACAAGATTCGAGACCTAAGGTCGAGGTCATATCTGAACTTTGACCTTGAGATTTTCTTTAAGGTCATGTCACAGGACAACAAATGGTGATCACCCAAGGCATTTTCGACTTCCGATTTGTGAGTTTTGGTGATAACCGGAGTCATTGAAACATTCAAGGTATACCGCTCGCCTTCGCTCGACAAAATTTTTTGGTCAAATTATGGCACAAAGTTGTCTCAAAAGTTCCTTAACATTTCTCACTTTTCAGTTTTTCTCTAAATTTTATAGTTTCTGAGTTGTTCTGATAACAAGGTATTCGGTGTTTGGGCAGATAACTCTGTAAAGAAAAAGTTTTCGGTGTCGCAGGGTGAATTCCAATCAGGGTTTAAGTGTACGATACTTGGTATAAAAGATGAAAGTGATATGTCGCGAAGTCTTTTCTACAGACTTGGCGGAAGAAAAAAAAATAAGAATAATAATAATCAGAAGAAATACAGTAAGGTCTTCCCACTGGAAGTGGGAAAGACCTTAATAATAATAATCATAAGAAATACAGTAAGGTCTTCCCACTGGAAGTGGGAAAGACCTTAATAATCATAAGAAATACAGTAAGGTCTTCCCACTGGAAGTGGGAAAGACCTTAATAATAATCAGAAGAAATACAATAAGGTCTTCCCACTGGAAGTGGGAAAGACCTTAATAATAATAATAATCAGAAGAAATACAGTAAGGTCTTCCCACTGGAAGTGGGAAAGACCTTAATAAAAGGACATTTGTTCAGTAGAACAAATGCACAGGAAGGTCTTTCCCTCGTTATCGTTTCTATAGGAAAAACTGGCGTTAAACGTTAAACAAGAGGTCCCAGAGGGTGAAAATCTATCATTTTACATCGTAATATACCCGTATACCCCCCCCCCCCCCCCGCCTCCCCGGGGGGTTTCTATTCCATTGTTTCTAGAACGTTCTTATTACAAAATTGAAGGAAAAAAAAGGGCCCGGCCCCTCCACCCCAGGGCCAGCATGATTTATTGTTTTTGACATGCTGTCCCTGGGTGGAGAGTTGGGCCCTTTTTGGGTTCATAGTTTTATATGCAACTATGATTATATAAAAACCGGGAACCAGTTTTTTTGTTTATTTGTTTGTTTGTTTACTTTTCTGTTTTTAACTATATGTTTGGTATTTTAATGACTTTTCTTGACTTGTAGGGGAAGAGAAAGAGATTTATGGTAAAAGGCAAAGAACAGAACTGGCTGGAGTCACGTGACATTGTTATATAATATCACGGAGATAGTTTTATTTTATCATTCTAGGGAGTTACGATGGTCTGAACGGACCTATATATGACATGATGCACGATCTGTAATCTCAGTGATTGTTTAATTCAGGACGACACGGATTAATATCAACGGAGCATTGTTTCAATTTGTTATTGTTTCAGATCGATCATTTAAAGACATTTTTCAAATTATTTCATAGGAATTTCACGCTGGAAAATAAGGACACGAGTCACGTAGCAGACGACCGAATAAACAAAAATTCACGTCGGAAATTGTTTCAATTTGATTCAAATGTGAGGTAAAATGCAGTTCGGATAGTTAGAACAACTTGTTGAGAAAGGATTTACACTATGATTCACTGACGATAACTGAAATGGACATCACAGCTGACGAAATTTACAAATAAGGGGGAGGGGTGGTCATGTGTTTCAATCTGGGATTTGGAGGATTTATTGACTAGCATACTTTGAGGAAATACGTTTTTAGACTGAAATCCACATTCTAAACGGAAAATATCTTCTTTTTACCTAACAAAGTAAGTTGATTAAATTTAGTGTTAACTTTGGTCATGTATGATGTATATTGAAAAAATGTACACTATGAACATGATGAAAGTAGACCAAACTACATAACATTTTATGCAAAACTTATTTTGTCATACATCTTGGTATTTTTAATTGATTGTCTCCATACAATATTATTATTATGATTCAGAAATAACTTTGTACTCATTTTTAATGGAGAAACACACTAAAATGGGACACAACAGCTTTACATATTTTAAATTTAATAATTAAACAATAAGGAAAAGAGGGAAACTTGTAGAAATCAAAAGGTTTTGTTTTAACTTTGGATTAAAAGTGTCGATTTAGGCTATTGTCACAGTGTTGAACATTTTTTCATGAAAATCTAAGAATATAGTGTACCATTTTTAAAGTAATTGCACTTAAATTGCTAATTTCTGTATATATGTTCAAGTTAACATCATTTCAATCATTTTAATAATTATCACATTTGGTTTAATACAGCAATTTTGCAACAAAGTGCATGTTTTCTTCACTCGACACATAATTACGCATTGTAGGAACTGGCTCAATGTTCATTATTTTATCAATTTTTGTTTAATACAGAAATTTTGTAACAAAGTGCATGTTTTCTTCACTCGACACATAATTACGCATTGTAGGAACTCACTCAATGTTCATGATTTTATCAATTTTTGCCAAAAGTTAGTTTTTTATGTTACAAAAAGTACATGTAGTATGTACTTAAAATTTGAAATTAGTGTTTAAGCCATTTTGAAATGTCCATCATTGAAAATTTTTAAGTCTCATATGATTACCCCTTTCTAAGCCAAAAAGTACTAATCTTGATACATATTAATTCTTAGTTGTTTTTTTTCGCTCGACAAGTCTTATCAGGTCCATATCAAATGAGCTCGAAGATATAAGATACTCTCTAGATACTGGTTATGTGTTACGTTTTATATATTGTAACACTTCTTAGTGTCTGGACAGGTCTGATTAATTGCAGCAAAGATGTGTATTTTTTTTATCGTGATGCATGTTTTCCTTTATATTCATGAGCTTTGGTCAAAAAGCTAGGCAGATTCTTCGCACACGACATATGACCATGTTAACTATATTATCTCTAACCGTTTTCAAGTTTTAACCAAAAAACGGAATAACTCACACATGTCAAGGGCTGTTACTCGAAAACGGTTCATCGCACACCTTTGGTTCAAATGTACCAAATGAAGGTCTCGACAAAATTTAGCATATACGTGTCAAGGGCCATAACCTGGAAAACTGTTTGTCACACAGTTTTCGACACTATATATCAAATGTAGATCTCAACGAGAGGAACATTTTTCTCATATATTGTCTGCTTCAATTTTGTATGGTTTTAGAGTTATATTGAAAATAAAAGTTAGCCGAAACCAGTCAAGGGCCATAACCTCGAAAACGGTTTGTCGCACAGTTTTCAACTATTTATATCAAATGTAGATCTCAATGAGAGGAACATTTTTCTCATATATTGTCTGCTTCAATTTTGTATAGTTTTTGAGTAATATTGAAAACAAAATTTAGCCAAAACCTGTCAAGGGCAATAACTCCTAAACGGTTCATTGAACAATTTTTGACATAAAAGACCAAATGTAGGTCTCAATGAGAGGAACATTTTTCTTATATATTGTCTGCTTCAATTTTGTATGGTATTTGAGTAATATTGAAAACAATATTTAGCCGAAACCTGTCAAGGGCAATAACTCCTAAATGGTTCATTGAACAATTTTTGACATAGAAGACCAAATGTAGGTCTCAATGAGAGGAGTATTTTTCCAATTTATTGTCTGCTTCTATCTTTTACAGTTTTCGAGTTGTTATGATAACAAGATTGGAGGCCTAAGGTCGAGGTCATATCTGAACTTTGACCTTGAGATTTTCTTGAAGGTAATATCACAGGACAACAAATGGTGAAGACCCAAGGTGTTTTCGACTTCCAGTTTGTGAGTTTTGGTGATGACCGGAGTCATTGAAACATTCAAGGTATACCGCTCGCCTTCGCTCGACAAAATTTTTTGGCCAAATTATGGCACAAAGTTGTCTCAAAAGTTCCTTAACATTTCTCACTTTTCAGTTTTTCTCTAAATTTTATAGTTTCTGAGTTAACCTGATAACAAGGTTTTCGGTGTTTGGGCAGATAACTCTGTAAAGAAAAAGTTTTCGGTGTCGCAGGGTCAAATCTGAACAGGTCTTAAGAGTACGATACTTGGTTTGAAAGATCAAAATGATATGTCGCGAACCCTTTTTTATGGACTGTTTTGAAAATGTGGCGGAAAAAAAAAGGAAGAATAATAATAATAATAATAATAATCATAAGAAATACAGTAAGGTCTTCCCACTGGAAGTGGGAAAGACCTTAATAATCATAAGAAATACAGTAAGGTCTTCCCACTGGAAGTGGGAAAGACCTTAATAATAATCAGAAGAAATACAATAAGGTCTTCCCACTGGAAGTGGGAAAGACCTTAATAATAATAATAATCAGAAGAAATACAGTAAGGTCTTCCCACTGGAAGTGGGAAAGACCTTAATAAAAGGACATTTGTTCAGTAGAACAAATGCACAGGAAGGTCTTTCCCTCGTTATCGTTTCTATAGGAAAAACTGGCGTTAAACGTTAAACAAGAGGTCCCAGAGGGTGAAAATCTATCATTTTACATCGTAATATACCCGTATACCCCCCCCCCCCCCCGCCTCCCCGGGGGGTTTCTATTCCATTGTTTCTAGAACGTTCTTATTACAAAATTGAAGGAAAAAAAAGGGCCCGGCCCCTCCACCCCAGGGCCAGCATGATTTATTGTTTTTGACATGCTGTCCCTGGGTGGAGAGTTGGGCCCTTTTTGGGTTCATAGTTTTATATGCAACTATGATTATATAAAAACCGGGAACCAGTTTTTTTGTTTATTTGTTTGTTTGTTTACTTTTCTGTTTTTAACTATATGTTTGGTATTTTAATGACTTTTCTTGACTTGTAGGGGAAGAGAAAGAGATTTATGGTAAAAGGCAAAGAACAGAACTGGCTGGAGTCACGTGACATTGTTATATAATATCACGGAGATAGTTTTATTTTATCATTCTAGGGAGTTACGATGGTCTGAACGGACCTATATATGACATGATGCACGATCTGTAATCTCAGTGATTGTTTAATTCAGGACGACACGGATTAATATCAACGGAGCATTGTTTCAATTTGTTATTGTTTCAGATCGATCATTTAAAGACATTTTTCAAATTATTTCATAGGAATTTCACGCTGGAAAATAAGGACACGAGTCACGTAGCAGACGACCGAATAAACAAAAATTCACGTCGGAAATTGTTTCAATTTGATTCAAATGTGAGGTAAAATGCAGTTCGGATAGTTAGAACAACTTGTTGAGAAAGGATTTACACTATGATTCACTGACGATAACTGAAATGGACATCACAGCTGACGAAATTTACAAATAAGGGGGAGGGGTGGTCATGTGTTTCAATCTGGGATTTGGAGGATTTATTGACTAGCATACTTTGAGGAAATACGTTTTTAGACTGAAATCCACATTCTAAACGGAAAATATCTTCTTTTTACCTAACAAAGTAAGTTGATTAAATTTAGTGTTAACTTTGGTCATGTATGATGTATATTGAAAAAATGTACACTATGAACATGATGAAAGTAGACCAAACTACATAACATTTTATGCAAAACTTATTTTGTCATACATCTTGGTATTTTTAATTGATTGTCTCCATACAATATTATTATTATGATTCAGAAATAACTTTGTACTCATTTTTAATGGAGAAACACACTAAAATGGGACACAACAGCTTTACATATTTTAAATTTAATAATTAAACAATAAGGAAAAGAGGGAAACTTGTAGAAATCAAAAGGTTTTGTTTTAACTTTGGATTAAAAGTGTCGATTTAGGCTATTGTCACAGTGTTGAACATTTTTTCATGAAAATCTAAGAATATAGTGTACCATTTTTAAAGTAATTGCACTTAAATTGCTAATTTCTGTATATATGTTCAAGTTAACATCATTTCAATCATTTTAATAATTATCACATTTGGTTTAATACAGCAATTTTGCAACAAAGTGCATGTTTTCTTCACTCGACACATAATTACGCATTGTAGGAACTGGCTCAATGTTCATTATTTTATCAATTTTTGTTTAATACAGAAATTTTGTAACAAAGTGCATGTTTTCTTCACTCGACACATAATTACGCATTGTAGGAACTCACTCAATGTTCATGATTTTATCAATTTTTGCCAAAAGTTAGTTTTTTATGTTACAAAAAGTACATGTAGTATGTACTTAAAATTTGAAATTAGTGTTTAAGCCATTTTGAAATGTCCATCATTGAAAATTTTTAAGTCTCATATGATTACCCCTTTCTAAGCCAAAAAGTACTAATCTTGATACATATTAATTCTTAGTTGTTTTTTTTCGCTCGACAAGTCTTATCAGGTCCATATCAAATGAGCTCGAAGATATAAGATACTCTCTAGATACTGGTTATGTGTTACGTTTTATATATTGTAACACTTCTTAGTGTCTGGACAGGTCTGATTAATTGCAGCAAAGATGTGTATTTTTTTTATCGTGATGCATGTTTTCCTTTATATTCATGAGCTTTGGTCAAAAAGCTAGGCAGATTCTTCGCACACGACATATGACCATGTTAACTATATTATCTCTAACCGTTTTCAAGTTTTAACCAAAAAACGGAATAACTCACACATGTCAAGGGCTGTTACTCGAAAACGGTTCATCGCACACCTTTGGTTCAAATGTACCAAATGAAGGTCTCGACAAAATTTAGCATATACGTGTCAAGGGCCATAACCTGGAAAACTGTTTGTCACACAGTTTTCGACACTATATATCAAATGTAGATCTCAACGAGAGGAACATTTTTCTCATATATTGTCTGCTTCAATTTTGTATGGTTTTAGAGTTATATTGAAAATAAAAGTTAGCCGAAACCAGTCAAGGGCCATAACCTCGAAAACGGTTTGTCGCACAGTTTTCAACTATTTATATCAAATGTAGATCTCAATGAGAGGAACATTTTTCTCATATATTGTCTGCTTCAATTTTGTATAGTTTTTGAGTAATATTGAAAACAAAATTTAGCCAAAACCTGTCAAGGGCAATAACTCCTAAACGGTTCATTGAACAATTTTTGACATAAAAGACCAAATGTAGGTCTCAATGAGAGGAACATTTTTCTTATATATTGTCTGCTTCAATTTTGTATGGTATTTGAGTAATATTGAAAACAATATTTAGCCGAAACCTGTCAAGGGCAATAACTCCTAAATGGTTCATTGAACAATTTTTGACATAGAAGACCAAATGTAGGTCTCAATGAGAGGAGTATTTTTCCAATTTATTGTCTGCTTCTATCTTTTACAGTTTTCGAGTTGTTATGATAACAAGATTGGAGGCCTAAGGTCGAGGTCATATCTGAACTTTGACCTTGAGATTTTCTTGAAGGTAATATCACAGGACAACAAATGGTGAAGACCCAAGGTGTTTTCGACTTCCAGTTTGTGAGTTTTGGTGATGACCGGAGTCATTGAAACATTCAAGGTATACCGCTCGCCTTCGCTCGACAAAATTTTTTGGCCAAATTATGGCACAAAGTTGTCTCAAAAGTTCCTTAACATTTCTCACTTTTCAGTTTTTCTCTAAATTTTATAGTTTCTGAGTTAACCTGATAACAAGGTTTTCGGTGTTTGGGCAGATAACTCTGTAAAGAAAAAGTTTTCGGTGTCGCAGGGTCAAATCTGAACAGGTCTTAAGAGTACGATACTTGGTTTGAAAGATCAAAATGATATGTCGCGAACCCTTTTTTATGGACTGTTTTGAAAATGTGGCGGAAAAAAAAAGGAAGAATAATAATAATAATAAAAGGACATTTGTTCAGTAGAACAAATGCACAGGAAGGTCTTTCCCTCGTTATCGTTTCTATAGGAAAAACTGGCGTTAAACGTTAAACAAGAGGCCCCAGAGGGTGAAAATCTATCATTTTACATCGTAATATACCCGTATACCCCCCCCCCCCCCCGGGCGGGTTTCTATTCCATTGTTTCTAGAACGTTCTAATTACAAAATTGAAGAAAAAAAAAGGGCCCGGCCCCTCCATCCCAGGGCCAGCATGATTTATTGTTTTTGACATGCTGTCCCTGGGTGGAGAGTTGGGCCCTTTTTGGGTTCATAGTTTTATATGCAACTATGATTATATAAAAACCGGGAACCAGTTTTTTTGTTTATTTGTTTGTTTGTTTACTTTTCTGTTTTTAACTATATGTTTCGTATTTTAATGACTTTTCTTGACTTGCAGGTGAAGAAAAACAGATTTATGGTAAAAGGCAAAGAAAAGAACTAGCTGGAGTCACGTGACATTCTTATATAATATCACGGAGATAGTTTTATTTTATCATTCTAGGGAGTTACGATGGTCTGAAAGGACATATATATGACATGATGCACGATCTGTAATCTCAGTGATTGTTTATTTCAGGACGACACGGATTAATATCAACGGAGCATTGTTTCAATTTGTTATTGTTTCAGATCGATCATTTAAAGACATTTTTCAAATTATTTCATAGGAATTTCACGCTGGAAATAAGGACACGAGTCACGTAGCAGACGACCGAATAAACAAAAATTCACGTCGGAAATTGTTTCAATTTGATTCAAATGTGAGGTAAAATGCAGTTCGGATAGTTAGAACAACTTGTTGAGAAAGGATTTACACTATGATTCACTGACGATAACTGAAATGGACATCACAGCTGACGAAATTTACAAATAAGGGGGAGGGGTGGTCATGTGTTTCAATCTGGGATTTGGAGGATTTATTGACTCGCATACTTTGAGGAAATACGTTTTTAGACTGAAATCCACATTCTAAACGGAAAATATCTTCTTTTTACCTAACAAAGTAAGTTGATTAAATTTAGTGTTAACTTTTGGTCATGTATATTGAAAAAATGTACACTATGAACATGATGAAAGTAGACCAAACTACATAACATTTTATGCAAAACTTATTTTGTCATACATCTTGGTATTTTTAATTGATTGTCTCCATACAATATTATTATTATGATTCAGAAATAACTGTGTACTCATTTTTAATGGAGAAACACACTAAAATGGGACACAACAGCTTTACATATTAAATTTAATAATTAAACAATAAGGAAAAGAGGGAAACTTGTAGAAATCACAAGGTTTTGTTTTAACTTTGGATTAAAAGTGTCGATTTAGGCTATTGTCACAGTGTTGAACATTTTTTCATGAAAATCTAAGAATATAGTGTACCATTTTTAAAGTAATTGCACTTAAATTGCTAATTTCTGTATATATGTTCAAGTTAACATCATTTCAATCATTTTAATAATTATCACATTTGGTTTAATACAGCAATTTTGCAACAAAGTGCATGTTTTCTTCACTCGACACATAATTACGCATTGTAGGAACTCGCTCAATGTTCATTATTTTATCAATTTTTGTTTAATACAGCAATTTTGTAACAAAGTGCATGTTTTCTTCACTCGACACATAATTACGCATTGTAGGAACTCACTCAATGTTCATGATTTTATCAATTTTTGCCAAAAGTTAGTTTTTTATGTTACAAAAAGTACATGTAGTATGTACTTAAAATTTGAAATTAGTGTTTAAGCCATTTTGAAATGTCCATCATTGAAAAATTTTAAGTCTCATATGATTACCCCTTTCTAAGCCAAAAAGTACTAATATCTTGATACATATTAATTCTTAGTTTTTTTTTTTTTCGCTCGACAAGTCTTATCAGGTCCATATCAAATGAGCTCGAAGATATAAGATACTCTCTAGATACTGGTTATGTGTTACGTTTTATATATTGTAACACTTCTTAGTGTCTGGACAGGTCTGATTAATTGCAGCAAAGATGTGTATTTTTTTTTATCGTGATGTATGTTTTCCTTAATATTCATGAGCTTTGGTCAAAAAGCTAGGCAGATTCTTCGCACACGACATATGACCATGTTAACTATATTATCTCTAACCGTTTTCAAGTTAAAGTCAAAAACCGAATAACAGAAATGTGTCAAGGCTGATAACTCGAATACGGTTCATATAACAGTTTCAGTTACAATATACTAAATGAAGGTCTTGAAGAGATGATTACTTTAAATATACATATTTACTATATTATCTCTAACCGTTTTCAAGTTTTAACCAAAAAAACCGAATAACTCAAACATGTCAAGGGCTGTTACTCGAAAACGGTTCATCGCACACCTTCAGTTCAAATGTACCAAATGAAGGTCTCAACAAAATTTAGCACATACGTGTCAAGGGCCATAACCTGGAAAACGGTTTGTCGCACAGTTTTCAACTATTTATATCAAATGTAGATCTCAATGAGAGGAACATTTTTCTCATATATTGTCTGCTTCAATTTTGTATGGTTTTTGAGTTATATTGAAAATAAAAGTTAGCCGAAACCAGTCAAGGGCCATAACCTCGAAAACGGTTTGTCGCACAGTTTTCAACTATTATATCAAATGTAGATCTCAATGGGAGGAACATTTTTCTCATATATTGTCTGCTTCAATTTTGTATGGTTTTTGAGTTATATTGAAAATAAAAGTTAGCCGAAACCAGTCAAGGGCCATAACCTCGAAAACGGTTTGTCGCACAGTTTTCAACTATTATATCAAATGTAGATCTCAATGGGAGGAACATTTTTCTCATATATTGTCTGCTTCAATTTTGTATGGTTTTTGAGTTATATTGAAAATAAAAGTTAGCCGAAACCAGTCAAGGGCCATAACCTCGAAAACGGTTTGTCGCACAGTTTTCAACTATTTATATCAAATGTAGATCTCAATGAGAGGAACATTTTTCTCATATATTGTCTGCTTCAATTTTGTATGGTTTTTGAGTTATATTGAAAATAAAAGTTAGCCGAAACCAGTCAAGGGCCATAACCTCGAAAACGGTTTGTCGCACAGTTTTCAACTATTTATATCAAATGTAGATCTCAATGAGAGGAACATTTTTCTCATATATTGTCTGCTTCAATTTTGTATGGTTTTTGAGTAATATTGAAAACAAAATTTAGCCGAAACCTGTCAAGGGCAATAACTCCTAAATGGTTCATTGAACAATTTTTGACATAAAAGACCAAATGTAGGTCTCAATGAGAGGAGTATTTTTCCAATTTATTGTCTGCTTCTATCTTTTACAGTTTTCGAGTTATTATGATAACAAGATTCGAGACCTAAGGTCGAGGTCATATCTGAACTTTGACCTTGAGATTTTCTTTAAGGTCATGTCACAGGACAACAAATGGTGATCACCCAAGGCATTTTCGACTTCCGATTTGTGAGTTTTGGTGATAACCGGAGTCATTGAAACATTCAAGGTATACCGCTCGCCTTCGCTCGACAAAATTTTTTGGTCAAATTATGGCACAAAGTTGTCTCAAAAGTTCCTTAACATTTCTCACTTTTCAGTTTTTCTCTAAATTTTATAGTTTCTGAGTTGTTCTGATAACAAGGTATTCGGTGTTTGGGCAGATAACTCTGTAAAGAAAAAGTTTTCGGTGTCGCAGGGTGAATTCCAATCAGGGTTTAAGTGTACGATACTTGGTATAAAAGATGAAAGTGATATGTCGCGAAGTCTTTTCTACAGACTTGGCGGAAGAAAAAAAAATAAGAATAATAATAATCAGAAGAAAGATAGGTCATTTGTTCAGAGAACAAATGTGAGGTCTTTCCCGGCATTTTGTTAGTGTTATGTCTAGGTATATAGTTGCTAATGACGTAACGGTCAGTTACTATGGTTTTAATGTACAAAGCAAGTCGTCCTTTGTCAGAAAATGTATGGTTGCTAAGGATATTTAGTTGGTTGCTATGGACAAAATGCCACTTCCGGTCGTGATAAGATATATTTCAGTAAAGAACATCATTCTGATTCTAAAAATATATGGTTGCTAAGGACTTTTTATAACTGTTACCTTGTTGCTAGGTTATGACCTTGACATATGACCTTTGACCTTTGGCTCAAATTGAAGCTCTTTTGATACTGATCACTTTAAACCTATATGTTTACTATATTATCTCTAACCGTTTTCAATTTATAACTCAAAAACCAATCAACCGAAACATGTCAATGGGCAATAACTCTTAAACGGTAAATTGAACAGTTTCGGACATTAAAGACCAAATATAGGTCTCAATGAGAGGAGTATTTTTCCAATTTATTGTCTGCATCCATCTTTTACGGTTTTCGAGTTGTTATCATAACAAGATTCGAGGCCTAAGGTTGAGGTCATATCTGAACTTTCACCTTGAGATTTTCCTTAAGGTCATGTCACAAAACAACAAATGGTGAACAACCAAGGTGTTTTCGACTTCCGGTTTGTGAGTTTTGGTGATGACCGGAGTGATTGAAACATTCAAGGTATACCGCTCGCCTTCGCTCGACAAAATTTTTTGGACAAATTATGGTACAAAGTTGTCTCAAAAGTTCCTTAACATTTGTCACTTTTCAGTTTTTATCTAAGTTTCATAGTTTCTGAGTTGTTCTGATAACAAGGTTTTCGGTGTTGGGGCAGATAACTCCGTAAAGAAAAAGTTTTCGGTGTCACAGGGTGAACACCGAACAGGTCTTAAGAGTTCGATACTTGGTTTAAAAGATTAAAATGATATGTCGCGAAGTCTTTTTCACAGACTGTTTTGAAATGTGGCGGAAGAAAAAGAATAAGAATAATAATAATAATAATAATAATAATAATAATAATAATAATAATCAGAAGAAATACAGTAAGGTCTTCCCACTGGAAGTGGGAAAGACCTTAAATACAGTAAGGTCTTCCCACTGGAAGTGGGAAAGACCTTAATAATAATAATCATAAGAAATACAGTAAGGTCTTCCCACTGGAAGTGGGAAAGACCTTAATAATCATAAGAAATACAGTAAGGTCTTCCCACTGGAAGTGGGAAAGACCTTAATAATAATCAGAAGAAATACAATAAGGTCTTCCCACTGGAAGTGGGAAAGACCTTAATAATAATAATAATCAGAAGAAATACAGTAAGGTCTTCCCACTGGAAGTGGGAAAGACCTTAATAAAAGGACATTTGTTCAGTAGAACAAATGCACAGGAAGGTCTTTCCCTCGTTATCGTTTCTATAGGAAAAACTGGCGTTAAACGTTAAACAAGAGGTCCCAGAGGGTGAAAATCTATCATTTTACATCGTAATATACCCGTATACCCCCCCCCCCCCCCCCGCCTCCCCGGGGGGTTTCTATTCCATTGTTTCTAGAACGTTCTTATTACAAAATTGAAGGAAAAAAAAGGGCCCGGCCCCTCCACCCCAGGGCCAGCATGATTTATTGTTTTTGACATGCTGTCCCTGGGTGGAGAGTTGGGCCCTTTTTGGGTTCATAGTTTTATATGCAACTATGATTATATAAAAACCGGGAACCAGTTTTTTTGTTTATTTGTTTGTTTGTTTACTTTTCTGTTTTTAACTATATGTTTGGTATTTTAATGACTTTTCTTGACTTGTAGGGGAAGAGAAAGAGATTTATGGTAAAAGGCAAAGAACAGAACTGGCTGGAGTCACGTGACATTGTTATATAATATCACGGAGATAGTTTTATTTTATCATTCTAGGGAGTTACGATGGTCTGAACGGACCTATATATGACATGATGCACGATCTGTAATCTCAGTGATTGTTTAATTCAGGACGACACGGATTAATATCAACGGAGCATTGTTTCAATTTGTTATTGTTTCAGATCGATCATTTAAAGACATTTTTCAAATTATTTCATAGGAATTTCACGCTGGAAAATAAGGACACGAGTCACGTAGCAGACGACCGAATAAACAAAAATTCACGTCGGAAATTGTTTCAATTTGATTCAAATGTGAGGTAAAATGCAGTTCGGATAGTTAGAACAACTTGTTGAGAAAGGATTTACACTATGATTCACTGACGATAACTGAAATGGACATCACAGCTGACGAAATTTACAAATAAGGGGGAGGGGTGGTCATGTGTTTCAATCTGGGATTTGGAGGATTTATTGACTAGCATACTTTGAGGAAATACGTTTTTAGACTGAAATCCACATTCTAAACGGAAAATATCTTCTTTTTACCTAACAAAGTAAGTTGATTAAATTTAGTGTTAACTTTGGTCATGTATGATGTATATTGAAAAAATGTACACTATGAACATGATGAAAGTAGACCAAACTACATAACATTTTATGCAAAACTTATTTTGTCATACATCTTGGTATTTTTAATTGATTGTCTCCATACAATATTATTATTATGATTCAGAAATAACTTTGTACTCATTTTTAATGGAGAAACACACTAAAATGGGACACAACAGCTTTACATATTTTAAATTTAATAATTAAACAATAAGGAAAAGAGGGAAACTTGTAGAAATCAAAAGGTTTTGTTTTAACTTTGGATTAAAAGTGTCGATTTAGGCTATTGTCACAGTGTTGAACATTTTTTCATGAAAATCTAAGAATATAGTGTACCATTTTTAAAGTAATTGCACTTAAATTGCTAATTTCTGTATATATGTTCAAGTTAACATCATTTCAATCATTTTAATAATTATCACATTTGGTTTAATACAGCAATTTTGCAACAAAGTGCATGTTTTCTTCACTCGACACATAATTACGCATTGTAGGAACTGGCTCAATGTTCATTATTTTATCAATTTTTGTTTAATACAGAAATTTTGTAACAAAGTGCATGTTTTCTTCACTCGACACATAATTACGCATTGTAGGAACTCACTCAATGTTCATGATTTTATCAATTTTTGCCAAAAGTTAGTTTTTTATGTTACAAAAAGTACATGTAGTATGTACTTAAAATTTGAAATTAGTGTTTAAGCCATTTTGAAATGTCCATCATTGAAAATTTTTAAGTCTCATATGATTACCCCTTTCTAAGCCAAAAAGTACTAATCTTGATACATATTAATTCTTAGTTGTTTTTTTTCGCTCGACAAGTCTTATCAGGTCCATATCAAATGAGCTCGAAGATATAAGATACTCTCTAGATACTGGTTATGTGTTACGTTTTATATATTGTAACACTTCTTAGTGTCTGGACAGGTCTGATTAATTGCAGCAAAGATGTGTATTTTTTTTATCGTGATGCATGTTTTCCTTTATATTCATGAGCTTTGGTCAAAAAGCTAGGCAGATTCTTCGCACACGACATATGACCATGTTAACTATATTATCTCTAACCGTTTTCAAGTTTTAACCAAAAAACGGAATAACTCACACATGTCAAGGGCTGTTACTCGAAAACGGTTCATCGCACACCTTTGGTTCAAATGTACCAAATGAAGGTCTCGACAAAATTTAGCATATACGTGTCAAGGGCCATAACCTGGAAAACTGTTTGTCACACAGTTTTCGACACTATATATCAAATGTAGATCTCAACGAGAGGAACATTTTTCTCATATATTGTCTGCTTCAATTTTGTATGGTTTTAGAGTTATATTGAAAATAAAAGTTAGCCGAAACCAGTCAAGGGCCATAACCTCGAAAACGGTTTGTCGCACAGTTTTCAACTATTTATATCAAATGTAGATCTCAATGAGAGGAACATTTTTCTCATATATTGTCTGCTTCAATTTTGTATAGTTTTTGAGTAATATTGAAAACAAAATTTAGCCAAAACCTGTCAAGGGCAATAACTCCTAAACGGTTCATTGAACAATTTTTGACATAAAAGACCAAATGTAGGTCTCAATGAGAGGAACATTTTTCTTATATATTGTCTGCTTCAATTTTGTATGGTATTTGAGTAATATTGAAAACAATATTTAGCCGAAACCTGTCAAGGGCAATAACTCCTAAATGGTTCATTGAACAATTTTTGACATAGAAGACCAAATGTAGGTCTCAATGAGAGGAGTATTTTTCCAATTTATTGTCTGCTTCTATCTTTTACAGTTTTCGAGTTGTTATGATAACAAGATTGGAGGCCTAAGGTCGAGGTCATATCTGAACTTTGACCTTGAGATTTTCTTGAAGGTAATATCACAGGACAACAAATGGTGAAGACCCAAGGTGTTTTCGACTTCCAGTTTGTGAGTTTTGGTGATGACCGGAGTCATTGAAACATTCAAGGTATACCGCTCGCCTTCGCTCGACAAAATTTTTTGGCCAAATTATGGCACAAAGTTGTCTCAAAAGTTCCTTAACATTTCTCACTTTTCAGTTTTTCTCTAAATTTTATAGTTTCTGAGTTAACCTGATAACAAGGTTTTCGGTGTTTGGGCAGATAACTCTGTAAAGAAAAAGTTTTCGGTGTCGCAGGGTCAAATCTGAACAGGTCTTAAGAGTACGATACTTGGTTTGAAAGATCAAAATGATATGTCGCGAACCCTTTTTTATGGACTGTTTTGAAAATGTGGCGGAAAAAAAAAGGAAGAATAATAATAATAAGTACAAAGCAAATCGTCCAAAGTCAGAAAATGTATGGTTGCTAAGGACATTTAGTTGGTTGCTATGGACAAAATGCCACTTCCGGTCGTGTAATTACGTATTTCAGTAAAGAACATCATTCTGATTCTAAAAATATATGGTTGCTAAGGACTTTTTATAACAGTTACCTTGTTGCTAGGGTATGACCTTGACCTATGACCTTTGACCTTTGGCTCAAATTAAAGCTCTTTTGATACTGATCACTTTAAACCTATATGTTTACTATATTATCTCTAACCGTTTTCAATTTATAAGTCAAAAACCAATCAACCGAAACATGTCAAGGGCAATAACTCTTAAACGGTAAATTGAACAGTTTCGGACATTAAAGACCAAATGTAGGTCTCAATGAGAGGAGTATTTTACCAATTTATTGTCTGCTTCCATCTTTTACGGTTTTCGAGTTGTTATCATAACAAGATTCGAGGCCTAAGGTTGAGGTCATATCTCAACTTTAACCTTGAGATTTTCCTTAAGGACATGTCACAAAACAACAAATGGTGAACAACCAAGGTGTTTTCGACTTCCGGTTTGTGAGTTTTGGTGATGGTCGGATTGATTGAAACATTCAAGGTATACCGCTCGCTTTCGCTCGACAAAATTTTTTGGCCAAATTATGGCACAAAGTTGTCTCAAAAGTTCCTTAACATTTCTCACTTTTCAGTTTTTCTCTAAATTTTATAGTTTCTGAGTGGTTCTGATAACAAGGTTTACGGTGTTGGGGCAGATAACTCCGTAAAGAAAAAGTTTTCGGTGTCGCAGGGTGAACACCGAACAGGTCTTAAGAGTTCGATACTTGGTTTAAAAGATCAAAATGATATGTCGCGAAGTCTTTTTCACAGACTGTTTTGAAATGTGGCGGAAGAAAAAGAATAAGAATAATAATAATAATAATAATAATAATCAGAAGAAATACAGTAAGGTCTTCCCACTGGAAGTGGGAAAGACCTTAATAATAATAATCATAAGAAATACAGTAAGGTCTTCCCACTGGAAGTGGGAAAGACCTTAATAATCATAAGAAATACAGTAAGGTCTTCCCACTGGAAGTGGGAAAGACCTTAATAATAATCAGAAGAAATACAATAAGGTCTTCCCACTGGAAGTGGGAAAGACCTTAATAATAATAATAATCAGAAGAAATACAGTAAGGTCTTCCCACTGGAAGTGGGAAAGACCTTAATAAAAGGACATTTGTTCAGTAGAACAAATGCACAGGAAGGTCTTTCCCTCGTTATCGTTTCTATAGGAAAAACTGGCGTTAAACGTTAAACAAGAGGTCCCAGAGGGTGAAAATCTATCATTTTACATCGTACTATACCCGTATACCCCCCCCCCCCCCCCGCCTCCCCGGGGGGTTTCTATTCCATTGTTTCTAGAACGTTCTTATTACAAAATTGAAGGAAAAAAAAGGGCCCGGCCCCTCCACCCCAGGGCCAGCATGATTTATTGTTTTTGACATGCTGTCCCTGGGTGGAGAGTTGGGCCCTTTTTGGGTTCATAGTTTTATATGCAACTATGATTATATAAAAACCGGGAACCAGTTTTTTTGTTTATTTGTTTGTTTGTTTACTTTTCTGTTTTTAACTATATGTTTGGTATTTTAATGACTTTTCTTGACTTGTAGGGGAAGAGAAAGAGATTTATGGTAAAAGGCAAAGAACAGAACTGGCTGGAGTCACGTGACATTGTTATATAATATCACGGAGATAGTTTTATTTTATCATTCTAGGGAGTTACGATGGTCTGAACGGACCTATATATGACATGATGCACGATCTGTAATCTCAGTGATTGTTTAATTCAGGACGACACGGATTAATATCAACGGAGCATTGTTTCAATTTGTTATTGTTTCAGATCGATCATTTAAAGACATTTTTCAAATTATTTCATAGGAATTTCACGCTGGAAAATAAGGACACGAGTCACGTAGCAGACGACCGAATAAACAAAAATTCACGTCGGAAATTGTTTCAATTTGATTCAAATGTGAGGTAAAATGCAGTTCGGATAGTTAGAACAACTTGTTGAGAAAGGATTTACACTATGATTCACTGACGATAACTGAAATGGACATCACAGCTGACGAAATTTACAAATAAGGGGGAGGGGTGGTCATGTGTTTCAATCTGGGATTTGGAGGATTTATTGACTAGCATACTTTGAGGAAATACGTTTTTAGACTGAAATCCACATTCTAAACGGAAAATATCTTCTTTTTACCTAACAAAGTAAGTTGATTAAATTTAGTGTTAACTTTGGTCATGTATGATGTATATTGAAAAAATGTACACTATGAACATGATGAAAGTAGACCAAACTACATAACATTTTATGCAAAACTTATTTTGTCATACATCTTGGTATTTTTAATTGATTGTCTCCATACAATATTATTATTATGATTCAGAAATAACTTTGTACTCATTTTTAATGGAGAAACACACTAAAATGGGACACAACAGCTTTACATATTTTAAATTTAATAATTAAACAATAAGGAAAAGAGGGAAACTTGTAGAAATCAAAAGGTTTTGTTTTAACTTTGGATTAAAAGTGTCGATTTAGGCTATTGTCACAGTGTTGAACATTTTTTCATGAAAATCTAAGAATATAGTGTACCATTTTTAAAGTAATTGCACTTAAATTGCTAATTTCTGTATATATGTTCAAGTTAACATCATTTCAATCATTTTAATAATTATCACATTTGGTTTAATACAGCAATTTTGCAACAAAGTGCATGTTTTCTTCACTCGACACATAATTACGCATTGTAGGAACTGGCTCAATGTTCATTATTTTATCAATTTTTGTTTAATACAGAAATTTTGTAACAAAGTGCATGTTTTCTTCACTCGACACATAATTACGCATTGTAGGAACTCACTCAATGTTCATGATTTTATCAATTTTTGCCAAAAGTTAGTTTTTTATGTTACAAAAAGTACATGTAGTATGTACTTAAAATTTGAAATTAGTGTTTAAGCCATTTTGAAATGTCCATCATTGAAAATTTTTAAGTCTCATATGATTACCCCTTTCTAAGCCAAAAAGTACTAATCTTGATACATATTAATTCTTAGTTGTTTTTTTTCGCTCGACAAGTCTTATCAGGTCCATATCAAATGAGCTCGAAGATATAAGATACTCTCTAGATACTGGTTATGTGTTACGTTTTATATATTGTAACACTTCTTAGTGTCTGGACAGGTCTGATTAATTGCAGCAAAGATGTGTATTTTTTTTATCGTGATGCATGTTTTCCTTTATATTCATGAGCTTTGGTCAAAAAGCTAGGCAGATTCTTCGCACACGACATATGACCATGTTAACTATATTATCTCTAACCGTTTTCAAGTTTTAACCAAAAAACGGAATAACTCACACATGTCAAGGGCTGTTACTCGAAAACGGTTCATCGCACACCTTTGGTTCAAATGTACCAAATGAAGGTCTCGACAAAATTTAGCATATACGTGTCAAGGGCCATAACCTGGAAAACTGTTTGTCACACAGTTTTCGACACTATATATCAAATGTAGATCTCAACGAGAGGAACATTTTTCTCATATATTGTCTGCTTCAATTTTGTATGGTTTTAGAGTTATATTGAAAATAAAAGTTAGCCGAAACCAGTCAAGGGCCATAACCTCGAAAACGGTTTGTCGCACAGTTTTCAACTATTTATATCAAATGTAGATCTCAATGAGAGGAACATTTTTCTCATATATTGTCTGCTTCAATTTTGTATAGTTTTTGAGTAATATTGAAAACAAAATTTAGCCAAAACCTGTCAAGGGCAATAACTCCTAAACGGTTCATTGAACAATTTTTGACATAAAAGACCAAATGTAGGTCTCAATGAGAGGAACATTTTTCTTATATATTGTCTGCTTCAATTTTGTATGGTATTTGAGTAATATTGAAAACAATATTTAGCCGAAACCTGTCAAGGGCAATAACTCCTAAATGGTTCATTGAACAATTTTTGACATAGAAGACCAAATGTAGGTCTCAATGAGAGGAGTATTTTTCCAATTTATTGTCTGCTTCTATCTTTTACAGTTTTCGAGTTGTTATGATAACAAGATTGGAGGCCTAAGGTCGAGGTCATATCTGAACTTTGACCTTGAGATTTTCTTGAAGGTAATATCACAGGACAACAAATGGTGAAGACCCAAGGTGTTTTCGACTTCCAGTTTGTGAGTTTTGGTGATGACCGGAGTCATTGAAACATTCAAGGTATACCGCTCGCCTTCGCTCGACAAAATTTTTTGGCCAAATTATGGCACAAAGTTGTCTCAAAAGTTCCTTAACATTTCTCACTTTTCAGTTTTTCTCTAAATTTTATAGTTTCTGAGTTAACCTGATAACAAGGTTTTCGGTGTTTGGGCAGATAACTCTGTAAAGAAAAAGTTTTCGGTGTCGCAGGGTCAAATCTGAACAGGTCTTAAGAGTACGATACTTGGTTTGAAAGATCAAAATGATATGTCGCGAACCCTTTTTTATGGACTGTTTTGAAAATGTGGCGGAAAAAAAAAGGAAGAATAATAATAATAATAAAAGGACATTTGTTCAGTAGAACAAATGCACAGGAAGGTCTTTCCCTCGTTATCGTTTCTATAGGAAAAACTGGCGTTAAACGTTAAACAAGAGGCCCCAGAGGGTGAAAATCTATCATTTTACATCGTAATATACCCGTATACCCCCCCCCCCCCCCGGGCGGGTTTCTATTCCATTGTTTCTAGAACGTTCTAATTACAAAATTGAAGAAAAAAAAAGGGCCCGGCCCCTCCATCCCAGGGCCAGCATGATTTATTGTTTTTGACATGCTGTCCCTGGGTGGAGAGTTGGGCCCTTTTTGGGTTCATAGTTTTATATGCAACTATGATTATATAAAAACCGGGAACCAGTTTTTTTGTTTATTTGTTTGTTTGTTTACTTTTCTGTTTTTAACTATATGTTTCGTATTTTAATGACTTTTCTTGACTTGCAGGTGAAGAAAAACAGATTTATGGTAAAAGGCAAAGAAAAGAACTAGCTGGAGTCACGTGACATTCTTATATAATATCACGGAGATAGTTTTATTTTATCATTCTAGGGAGTTACGATGGTCTGAAAGGACATATATATGACATGATGCACGATCTGTAATCTCAGTGATTGTTTATTTCAGGACGACACGGATTAATATCAACGGAGCATTGTTTCAATTTGTTATTGTTTCAGATCGATCATTTAAAGACATTTTTCAAATTATTTCATAGGAATTTCACGCTGGAAATAAGGACACGAGTCACGTAGCAGACGACCGAATAAACAAAAATTCACGTCGGAAATTGTTTCAATTTGATTCAAATGTGAGGTAAAATGCAGTTCGGATAGTTAGAACAACTTGTTGAGAAAGGATTTACACTATGATTCACTGACGATAACTGAAATGGACATCACAGCTGACGAAATTTACAAATAAGGGGGAGGGGTGGTCATGTGTTTCAATCTGGGATTTGGAGGATTTATTGACTCGCATACTTTGAGGAAATACGTTTTTAGACTGAAATCCACATTCTAAACGGAAAATATCTTCTTTTTACCTAACAAAGTAAGTTGATTAAATTTAGTGTTAACTTTTGGTCATGTATATTGAAAAAATGTACACTATGAACATGATGAAAGTAGACCAAACTACATAACATTTTATGCAAAACTTATTTTGTCATACATCTTGGTATTTTTAATTGATTGTCTCCATACAATATTATTATTATGATTCAGAAATAACTGTGTACTCATTTTTAATGGAGAAACACACTAAAATGGGACACAACAGCTTTACATATTAAATTTAATAATTAAACAATAAGGAAAAGAGGGAAACTTGTAGAAATCACAAGGTTTTGTTTTAACTTTGGATTAAAAGTGTCGATTTAGGCTATTGTCACAGTGTTGAACATTTTTTCATGAAAATCTAAGAATATAGTGTACCATTTTTAAAGTAATTGCACTTAAATTGCTAATTTCTGTATATATGTTCAAGTTAACATCATTTCAATCATTTTAATAATTATCACATTTGGTTTAATACAGCAATTTTGCAACAAAGTGCATGTTTTCTTCACTCGACACATAATTACGCATTGTAGGAACTCGCTCAATGTTCATTATTTTATCAATTTTTGTTTAATACAGCAATTTTGTAACAAAGTGCATGTTTTCTTCACTCGACACATAATTACGCATTGTAGGAACTCACTCAATGTTCATGATTTTATCAATTTTTGCCAAAAGTTAGTTTTTTATGTTACAAAAAGTACATGTAGTATGTACTTAAAATTTGAAATTAGTGTTTAAGCCATTTTGAAATGTCCATCATTGAAAAATTTTAAGTCTCATATGATTACCCCTTTCTAAGCCAAAAAGTACTAATATCTTGATACATATTAATTCTTAGTTTTTTTTTTTTTCGCTCGACAAGTCTTATCAGGTCCATATCAAATGAGCTCGAAGATATAAGATACTCTCTAGATACTGGTTATGTGTTACGTTTTATATATTGTAACACTTCTTAGTGTCTGGACAGGTCTGATTAATTGCAGCAAAGATGTGTATTTTTTTTTATCGTGATGTATGTTTTCCTTAATATTCATGAGCTTTGGTCAAAAAGCTAGGCAGATTCTTCGCACACGACATATGACCATGTTAACTATATTATCTCTAACCGTTTTCAAGTTAAAGTCAAAAACCGAATAACAGAAATGTGTCAAGGCTGATAACTCGAATACGGTTCATATAACAGTTTCAGTTACAATATACTAAATGAAGGTCTTGAAGAGATGATTACTTTAAATATACATATTTACTATATTATCTCTAACCGTTTTCAAGTTTTAACCAAAAAAACCGAATAACTCAAACATGTCAAGGGCTGTTACTCGAAAACGGTTCATCGCACACCTTCAGTTCAAATGTACCAAATGAAGGTCTCAACAAAATTTAGCACATACGTGTCAAGGGCCATAACCTGGAAAACGGTTTGTCGCACAGTTTTCAACTATTTATATCAAATGTAGATCTCAATGAGAGGAACATTTTTCTCATATATTGTCTGCTTCAATTTTGTATGGTTTTTGAGTTATATTGAAAATAAAAGTTAGCCGAAACCAGTCAAGGGCCATAACCTCGAAAACGGTTTGTCGCACAGTTTTCAACTATTATATCAAATGTAGATCTCAATGGGAGGAACATTTTTCTCATATATTGTCTGCTTCAATTTTGTATGGTTTTTGAGTTATATTGAAAATAAAAGTTAGCCGAAACCAGTCAAGGGCCATAACCTCGAAAACGGTTTGTCGCACAGTTTTCAACTATTATATCAAATGTAGATCTCAATGGGAGGAACATTTTTCTCATATATTGTCTGCTTCAATTTTGTATGGTTTTTGAGTTATATTGAAAATAAAAGTTAGCCGAAACCAGTCAAGGGCCATAACCTCGAAAACGGTTTGTCGCACAGTTTTCAACTATTTATATCAAATGTAGATCTCAATGAGAGGAACATTTTTCTCATATATTGTCTGCTTCAATTTTGTATGGTTTTTGAGTTATATTGAAAATAAAAGTTAGCCGAAACCAGTCAAGGGCCATAACCTCGAAAACGGTTTGTCGCACAGTTTTCAACTATTTATATCAAATGTAGATCTCAATGAGAGGAACATTTTTCTCATATATTGTCTGCTTCAATTTTGTATGGTTTTTGAGTAATATTGAAAACAAAATTTAGCCGAAACCTGTCAAGGGCAATAACTCCTAAATGGTTCATTGAACAATTTTTGACATAAAAGACCAAATGTAGGTCTCAATGAGAGGAGTATTTTTCCAATTTATTGTCTGCTTCTATCTTTTACAGTTTTCGAGTTATTATGATAACAAGATTCGAGACCTAAGGTCGAGGTCATATCTGAACTTTGACCTTGAGATTTTCTTTAAGGTCATGTCACAGGACAACAAATGGTGATCACCCAAGGCATTTTCGACTTCCGATTTGTGAGTTTTGGTGATAACCGGAGTCATTGAAACATTCAAGGTATACCGCTCGCCTTCGCTCGACAAAATTTTTTGGTCAAATTATGGCACAAAGTTGTCTCAAAAGTTCCTTAACATTTCTCACTTTTCAGTTTTTCTCTAAATTTTATAGTTTCTGAGTTGTTCTGATAACAAGGTATTCGGTGTTTGGGCAGATAACTCTGTAAAGAAAAAGTTTTCGGTGTCGCAGGGTGAATTCCAATCAGGGTTTAAGTGTACGATACTTGGTATAAAAGATGAAAGTGATATGTCGCGAAGTCTTTTCTACAGACTTGGCGGAAGAAAAAAAAATAAGAATAATAATAATCAGAAGAAATACAGTAAGGTCTTCCCACTGGAAGTGGGAAAGACCTTAATAATAATAATCATAAGAAATACAGTAAGGTCTTCCCACTGGAAGTGGGAAAGACCTTAATAATCATAAGAAATACAGTAAGGTCTTCCCACTGGAAGTGGGAAAGACCTTAATAATAATCAGAAGAAATACAATAAGGTCTTCCCACTGGAAGTGGGAAAGACCTTAATAATAATAATAATCAGAAGAAATACAGTAAGGTCTTCCCACTGGAAGTGGGAAAGACCTTAATAAAAGGACATTTGTTCAGTAGAACAAATGCACAGGAAGGTCTTTCCCTCGTTATCGTTTCTATAGGAAAAACTGGCGTTAAACGTTAAACAAGAGGTCCCAGAGGGTGAAAATCTATCATTTTACATCGTAATATACCCGTATACCCCCCCCCCCCCCCGCCTCCCCGGGGGGTTTCTATTCCATTGTTTCTAGAACGTTCTTATTACAAAATTGAAGGAAAAAAAAGGGCCCGGCCCCTCCACCCCAGGGCCAGCATGATTTATTGTTTTTGACATGCTGTCCCTGGGTGGAGAGTTGGGCCCTTTTTGGGTTCATAGTTTTATATGCAACTATGATTATATAAAAACCGGGAACCAGTTTTTTTGTTTATTTGTTTGTTTGTTTACTTTTCTGTTTTTAACTATATGTTTGGTATTTTAATGACTTTTCTTGACTTGTAGGGGAAGAGAAAGAGATTTATGGTAAAAGGCAAAGAACAGAACTGGCTGGAGTCACGTGACATTGTTATATAATATCACGGAGATAGTTTTATTTTATCATTCTAGGGAGTTACGATGGTCTGAACGGACCTATATATGACATGATGCACGATCTGTAATCTCAGTGATTGTTTAATTCAGGACGACACGGATTAATATCAACGGAGCATTGTTTCAATTTGTTATTGTTTCAGATCGATCATTTAAAGACATTTTTCAAATTATTTCATAGGAATTTCACGCTGGAAAATAAGGACACGAGTCACGTAGCAGACGACCGAATAAACAAAAATTCACGTCGGAAATTGTTTCAATTTGATTCAAATGTGAGGTAAAATGCAGTTCGGATAGTTAGAACAACTTGTTGAGAAAGGATTTACACTATGATTCACTGACGATAACTGAAATGGACATCACAGCTGACGAAATTTACAAATAAGGGGGAGGGGTGGTCATGTGTTTCAATCTGGGATTTGGAGGATTTATTGACTAGCATACTTTGAGGAAATACGTTTTTAGACTGAAATCCACATTCTAAACGGAAAATATCTTCTTTTTACCTAACAAAGTAAGTTGATTAAATTTAGTGTTAACTTTGGTCATGTATGATGTATATTGAAAAAATGTACACTATGAACATGATGAAAGTAGACCAAACTACATAACATTTTATGCAAAACTTATTTTGTCATACATCTTGGTATTTTTAATTGATTGTCTCCATACAATATTATTATTATGATTCAGAAATAACTTTGTACTCATTTTTAATGGAGAAACACACTAAAATGGGACACAACAGCTTTACATATTTTAAATTTAATAATTAAACAATAAGGAAAAGAGGGAAACTTGTAGAAATCAAAAGGTTTTGTTTTAACTTTGGATTAAAAGTGTCGATTTAGGCTATTGTCACAGTGTTGAACATTTTTTCATGAAAATCTAAGAATATAGTGTACCATTTTTAAAGTAATTGCACTTAAATTGCTAATTTCTGTATATATGTTCAAGTTAACATCATTTCAATCATTTTAATAATTATCACATTTGGTTTAATACAGCAATTTTGCAACAAAGTGCATGTTTTCTTCACTCGACACATAATTACGCATTGTAGGAACTGGCTCAATGTTCATTATTTTATCAATTTTTGTTTAATACAGAAATTTTGTAACAAAGTGCATGTTTTCTTCACTCGACACATAATTACGCATTGTAGGAACTCACTCAATGTTCATGATTTTATCAATTTTTGCCAAAAGTTAGTTTTTTATGTTACAAAAAGTACATGTAGTATGTACTTAAAATTTGAAATTAGTGTTTAAGCCATTTTGAAATGTCCATCATTGAAAATTTTTAAGTCTCATATGATTACCCCTTTCTAAGCCAAAAAGTACTAATCTTGATACATATTAATTCTTAGTTGTTTTTTTTCGCTCGACAAGTCTTATCAGGTCCATATCAAATGAGCTCGAAGATATAAGATACTCTCTAGATACTGGTTATGTGTTACGTTTTATATATTGTAACACTTCTTAGTGTCTGGACAGGTCTGATTAATTGCAGCAAAGATGTGTATTTTTTTTATCGTGATGCATGTTTTCCTTTATATTCATGAGCTTTGGTCAAAAAGCTAGGCAGATTCTTCGCACACGACATATGACCATGTTAACTATATTATCTCTAACCGTTTTCAAGTTTTAACCAAAAAACGGAATAACTCACACATGTCAAGGGCTGTTACTCGAAAACGGTTCATCGCACACCTTTGGTTCAAATGTACCAAATGAAGGTCTCGACAAAATTTAGCATATACGTGTCAAGGGCCATAACCTGGAAAACTGTTTGTCACACAGTTTTCGACACTATATATCAAATGTAGATCTCAACGAGAGGAACATTTTTCTCATATATTGTCTGCTTCAATTTTGTATGGTTTTAGAGTTATATTGAAAATAAAAGTTAGCCGAAACCAGTCAAGGGCCATAACCTCGAAAACGGTTTGTCGCACAGTTTTCAACTATTTATATCAAATGTAGATCTCAATGAGAGGAACATTTTTCTCATATATTGTCTGCTTCAATTTTGTATAGTTTTTGAGTAATATTGAAAACAAAATTTAGCCAAAACCTGTCAAGGGCAATAACTCCTAAACGGTTCATTGAACAATTTTTGACATAAAAGACCAAATGTAGGTCTCAATGAGAGGAACATTTTTCTTATATATTGTCTGCTTCAATTTTGTATGGTATTTGAGTAATATTGAAAACAATATTTAGCCGAAACCTGTCAAGGGCAATAACTCCTAAATGGTTCATTGAACAATTTTTGACATAGAAGACCAAATGTAGGTCTCAATGAGAGGAGTATTTTTCCAATTTATTGTCTGCTTCTATCTTTTACAGTTTTCGAGTTGTTATGATAACAAGATTGGAGGCCTAAGGTCGAGGTCATATCTGAACTTTGACCTTGAGATTTTCTTGAAGGTAATATCACAGGACAACAAATGGTGAAGACCCAAGGTGTTTTCGACTTCCAGTTTGTGAGTTTTGGTGATGACCGGAGTCATTGAAACATTCAAGGTATACCGCTCGCCTTCGCTCGACAAAATTTTTTGGCCAAATTATGGCACAAAGTTGTCTCAAAAGTTCCTTAACATTTCTCACTTTTCAGTTTTTCTCTAAATTTTATAGTTTCTGAGTTAACCTGATAACAAGGTTTTCGGTGTTTGGGCAGATAACTCTGTAAAGAAAAAGTTTTCGGTGTCGCAGGGTCAAATCTGAACAGGTCTTAAGAGTACGATACTTGGTTTGAAAGATCAAAATGATATGTCGCGAACCCTTTTTTATGGACTGTTTTGAAAATGTGGCGGAAAAAAAAAGGAAGAATAATAATAATAATAATAATAATCATAAGAAATACAGTAAGGTCTTCCCACTGGAAGTGGGAAAGACCTTAATAATCATAAGAAATACAGTAAGGTCTTCCCACTGGAAGTGGGAAAGACCTTAATAATAATCAGAAGAAATACAATAAGGTCTTCCCACTGGAAGTGGGAAAGACCTTAATAATAATAATAATCAGAAGAAATACAGTAAGGTCTTCCCACTGGAAGTGGGAAAGACCTTAATAAAAGGACATTTGTTCAGTAGAACAAATGCACAGGAAGGTCTTTCCCTCGTTATCGTTTCTATAGGAAAAACTGGCGTTAAACGTTAAACAAGAGGTCCCAGAGGGTGAAAATCTATCATTTTACATCGTAATATACCCGTATACCCCCCCCCCCCCCCGCCTCCCCGGGGGGTTTCTATTCCATTGTTTCTAGAACGTTCTTATTACAAAATTGAAGGAAAAAAAAGGGCCCGGCCCCTCCACCCCAGGGCCAGCATGATTTATTGTTTTTGACATGCTGTCCCTGGGTGGAGAGTTGGGCCCTTTTTGGGTTCATAGTTTTATATGCAACTATGATTATATAAAAACCGGGAACCAGTTTTTTTGTTTATTTGTTTGTTTGTTTACTTTTCTGTTTTTAACTATATGTTTGGTATTTTAATGACTTTTCTTGACTTGTAGGGGAAGAGAAAGAGATTTATGGTAAAAGGCAAAGAACAGAACTGGCTGGAGTCACGTGACATTGTTATATAATATCACGGAGATAGTTTTATTTTATCATTCTAGGGAGTTACGATGGTCTGAACGGACCTATATATGACATGATGCACGATCTGTAATCTCAGTGATTGTTTAATTCAGGACGACACGGATTAATATCAACGGAGCATTGTTTCAATTTGTTATTGTTTCAGATCGATCATTTAAAGACATTTTTCAAATTATTTCATAGGAATTTCACGCTGGAAAATAAGGACACGAGTCACGTAGCAGACGACCGAATAAACAAAAATTCACGTCGGAAATTGTTTCAATTTGATTCAAATGTGAGGTAAAATGCAGTTCGGATAGTTAGAACAACTTGTTGAGAAAGGATTTACACTATGATTCACTGACGATAACTGAAATGGACATCACAGCTGACGAAATTTACAAATAAGGGGGAGGGGTGGTCATGTGTTTCAATCTGGGATTTGGAGGATTTATTGACTAGCATACTTTGAGGAAATACGTTTTTAGACTGAAATCCACATTCTAAACGGAAAATATCTTCTTTTTACCTAACAAAGTAAGTTGATTAAATTTAGTGTTAACTTTGGTCATGTATGATGTATATTGAAAAAATGTACACTATGAACATGATGAAAGTAGACCAAACTACATAACATTTTATGCAAAACTTATTTTGTCATACATCTTGGTATTTTTAATTGATTGTCTCCATACAATATTATTATTATGATTCAGAAATAACTTTGTACTCATTTTTAATGGAGAAACACACTAAAATGGGACACAACAGCTTTACATATTTTAAATTTAATAATTAAACAATAAGGAAAAGAGGGAAACTTGTAGAAATCAAAAGGTTTTGTTTTAACTTTGGATTAAAAGTGTCGATTTAGGCTATTGTCACAGTGTTGAACATTTTTTCATGAAAATCTAAGAATATAGTGTACCATTTTTAAAGTAATTGCACTTAAATTGCTAATTTCTGTATATATGTTCAAGTTAACATCATTTCAATCATTTTAATAATTATCACATTTGGTTTAATACAGCAATTTTGCAACAAAGTGCATGTTTTCTTCACTCGACACATAATTACGCATTGTAGGAACTGGCTCAATGTTCATTATTTTATCAATTTTTGTTTAATACAGAAATTTTGTAACAAAGTGCATGTTTTCTTCACTCGACACATAATTACGCATTGTAGGAACTCACTCAATGTTCATGATTTTATCAATTTTTGCCAAAAGTTAGTTTTTTATGTTACAAAAAGTACATGTAGTATGTACTTAAAATTTGAAATTAGTGTTTAAGCCATTTTGAAATGTCCATCATTGAAAATTTTTAAGTCTCATATGATTACCCCTTTCTAAGCCAAAAAGTACTAATCTTGATACATATTAATTCTTAGTTGTTTTTTTTCGCTCGACAAGTCTTATCAGGTCCATATCAAATGAGCTCGAAGATATAAGATACTCTCTAGATACTGGTTATGTGTTACGTTTTATATATTGTAACACTTCTTAGTGTCTGGACAGGTCTGATTAATTGCAGCAAAGATGTGTATTTTTTTTATCGTGATGCATGTTTTCCTTTATATTCATGAGCTTTGGTCAAAAAGCTAGGCAGATTCTTCGCACACGACATATGACCATGTTAACTATATTATCTCTAACCGTTTTCAAGTTTTAACCAAAAAACGGAATAACTCACACATGTCAAGGGCTGTTACTCGAAAACGGTTCATCGCACACCTTTGGTTCAAATGTACCAAATGAAGGTCTCGACAAAATTTAGCATATACGTGTCAAGGGCCATAACCTGGAAAACTGTTTGTCACACAGTTTTCGACACTATATATCAAATGTAGATCTCAACGAGAGGAACATTTTTCTCATATATTGTCTGCTTCAATTTTGTATGGTTTTAGAGTTATATTGAAAATAAAAGTTAGCCGAAACCAGTCAAGGGCCATAACCTCGAAAACGGTTTGTCGCACAGTTTTCAACTATTTATATCAAATGTAGATCTCAATGAGAGGAACATTTTTCTCATATATTGTCTGCTTCAATTTTGTATAGTTTTTGAGTAATATTGAAAACAAAATTTAGCCAAAACCTGTCAAGGGCAATAACTCCTAAACGGTTCATTGAACAATTTTTGACATAAAAGACCAAATGTAGGTCTCAATGAGAGGAACATTTTTCTTATATATTGTCTGCTTCAATTTTGTATGGTATTTGAGTAATATTGAAAACAATATTTAGCCGAAACCTGTCAAGGGCAATAACTCCTAAATGGTTCATTGAACAATTTTTGACATAGAAGACCAAATGTAGGTCTCAATGAGAGGAGTATTTTTCCAATTTATTGTCTGCTTCTATCTTTTACAGTTTTCGAGTTGTTATGATAACAAGATTGGAGGCCTAAGGTCGAGGTCATATCTGAACTTTGACCTTGAGATTTTCTTGAAGGTAATATCACAGGACAACAAATGGTGAAGACCCAAGGTGTTTTCGACTTCCAGTTTGTGAGTTTTGGTGATGACCGGAGTCATTGAAACATTCAAGGTATACCGCTCGCCTTCGCTCGACAAAATTTTTTGGCCAAATTATGGCACAAAGTTGTCTCAAAAGTTCCTTAACATTTCTCACTTTTCAGTTTTTCTCTAAATTTTATAGTTTCTGAGTTAACCTGATAACAAGGTTTTCGGTGTTTGGGCAGATAACTCTGTAAAGAAAAAGTTTTCGGTGTCGCAGGGTCAAATCTGAACAGGTCTTAAGAGTACGATACTTGGTTTGAAAGATCAAAATGATATGTCGCGAACCCTTTTTTATGGACTGTTTTGAAAATGTGGCGGAAAAAAAAAGGAAGAATAATAATAATAATAATAATAATCATAAGAAATACAGTAAGGTCTTCCCACTGGAAGTGGGAAAGACCTTAATAATCATAAGAAATACAGTAAGGTCTTCCCACTGGAAGTGGGAAAGACCTTAATAATAATCAGAAGAAATACAATAAGGTCTTCCCACTGGAAGTGGGAAAGACCTTAATAATAATAATAATCAGAAGAAATACAGTAAGGTCTTCCCACTGGAAGTGGGAAAGACCTTAATAAAAGGACATTTGTTCAGTAGAACAAATGCACAGGAAGGTCTTTCCCTCGTTATCGTTTCTATAGGAAAAACTGGCGTTAAACGTTAAACAAGAGGTCCCAGAGGGTGAAAATCTATCATTTTACATCGTAATATACCCGTATACCCCCCCCCCCCCCCGCCTCCCCGGGGGGTTTCTATTCCATTGTTTCTAGAACGTTCTTATTACAAAATTGAAGGAAAAAAAAGGGCCCGGCCCCTCCACCCCAGGGCCAGCATGATTTATTGTTTTTGACATGCTGTCCCTGGGTGGAGAGTTGGGCCCTTTTTGGGTTCATAGTTTTATATGCAACTATGATTATATAAAAACCGGGAACCAGTTTTTTTGTTTATTTGTTTGTTTGTTTACTTTTCTGTTTTTAACTATATGTTTGGTATTTTAATGACTTTTCTTGACTTGTAGGGGAAGAGAAAGAGATTTATGGTAAAAGGCAAAGAACAGAACTGGCTGGAGTCACGTGACATTGTTATATAATATCACGGAGATAGTTTTATTTTATCATTCTAGGGAGTTACGATGGTCTGAACGGACCTATATATGACATGATGCACGATCTGTAATCTCAGTGATTGTTTAATTCAGGACGACACGGATTAATATCAACGGAGCATTGTTTCAATTTGTTATTGTTTCAGATCGATCATTTAAAGACATTTTTCAAATTATTTCATAGGAATTTCACGCTGGAAAATAAGGACACGAGTCACGTAGCAGACGACCGAATAAACAAAAATTCACGTCGGAAATTGTTTCAATTTGATTCAAATGTGAGGTAAAATGCAGTTCGGATAGTTAGAACAACTTGTTGAGAAAGGATTTACACTATGATTCACTGACGATAACTGAAATGGACATCACAGCTGACGAAATTTACAAATAAGGGGGAGGGGTGGTCATGTGTTTCAATCTGGGATTTGGAGGATTTATTGACTAGCATACTTTGAGGAAATACGTTTTTAGACTGAAATCC
>OX104123.1:14078274-14262976 GCA_944474755.1 Limnoperna fortunei | reverse complement strand
ACTTTTAGTCATAAAATGTTAAAAATTAGTCCACATAAAATTGCTATACCTCTACACATTATATTTAACAAGTCACTTTCACAATGTAAATTTCCCTCCTGCTGGAAGACTGCAAACGTGATTCCGATCTTCAAGAAAGGGGAATCTTCACTACCATCAAATTATCGCCCCATTTCCCTGATTAGTTGTATTGGAAAGGTTATGGAAAGAATAGTTTATAAACATGTTTATAACCATTTGGCAATGAATAATCTAATTTATGAATATCAGTCAGGATTTCGCCCCAAATATTCTACTGTTCACCAATTACTAGAACTTTACAATTGTACACTTAATGCACTTGAAAAGAAAGAAATCAACTGCTTCGTATTCTGTGACTTTTCCAAAGCCTTTGATAAAGTTTGGCATAAAGGCCTATTGCAAAAATGAAAGCTTATGGGGTAAACGGAAATCTACTGAAATGGTTTGAAAGCTATCTTAATGGAAGACAACAAAAAGTTATCATCAAAAATGCTTCATCTCCTCTTTGCAGTCTTTCAGCCGGAGTCCCCCAAGGGTCTGTACTTGGACCATTACTATTTATTTTATTTATTAATGACATTTCTGAAAATCTCATATCCCTCACGAGACTATTTGCTGACGATACATCGTTTGGTTATTCCCATTATGACCCACAACAGATCAAGTATGTCATTGATCATGATTTAAAAGAGTTAGATCTATGGTCCAAAAATGGCCTGATGAGTTTTAATCCGAATAAAACTGAAGTCTTAATGATTTCTAATATAGAACCCCCCAATCTAGAATTCAGTTTGAATGACCAAGATATACCCGTAGTAAATACCCATAAACATCTAGGAGTTACTTTCAGTTGTGATGGAAAATGGAATTCGCATATAGATAACATCTTATCAAGTGCTACACGACACCTCAATATTATGAGGAAGTTAAAATTTCAAATTAGTAGAAAGACTCTAGAAACTTTATATTTGGTGTATATTAGACCAATTTTAGAATATGCATGTGAAGTTTGGGACAATTGTGGTACAATTTATACAAATAAATTAGAAAGAATTCAATTAGAGGCGGCTAGAATTGTCACAGGGTTACCCTTATTTACAAAAACCGAAAGAATTTATTATGAAGTAGGTTGGGAGACTTTAAAAGATAGAAGGAATAGAAGAAAACTTCAAATGTTTTATACTATTACCCAAAAGATTGCCCCTCCATACTTATGTGAACTTATTCCCCCCTCAATTCAAGTACAGGAGATCCTTAATTGGGAATCTAGTCTCACAATTAAAAAGCCAGGTTTTTGGACCTCTTTTAGGGAGACGTCGATTTTGTTATTCTGCTTAATAATTTGTTCCTGTTCTTTAAGGGATAATACATCCGTTTGTATCTATCGCCATATTGTCTTAAATATGTAGTTAGGGCTGTCCTGACTTTTTTTATTGATTTTTTGGTGACTATTTTTACTTTTAAAGTTGGGGTCGTATAATGAAGCCGTTACATCGTACGGCCCTAGCTTTGTTGCGTCCAGTAGTTTGGAGCGCAACCTAGCTAGTGGCACATGTACCATGTAGCAACTTTTGAGCCTCCTAAATTTGAAGGACTCCTTGCTTTTGTCCCCTAGGAAGCTCAGTATCATGTATTGAAAACTGAGCCTTCATGATATTGAGGAAGGCCCTGTTAATAGACTTGATTGCCACAGTTTCTTCACCCGGATAATCATTTTTGTTTATCTGATTTTGAGAGACCTTTCGTTGTTTGGAGGTCTGATGAGGGGAGTCGGGGCTGGAAAGTTTTCTTTTTTGGTTAGGCATGATTGAGCGGTTTAAAAATTTAAACTAATAAAATGAAGCAACTTTTTTTAGGAAGGGTGAAAAACTTATTTATTGACCTAATTTGTATTGGGAGTAAACTGAGATTTTAACTTAAATAACTGCTATTTGCAGACAGATATAATTTAAGTCAAATAGAAACTATTTAAAAGGGAACAGAAATATGTAAAAAAAAAATAATAAAAATACTTATCGTCGCTATGTATGCTGGCAACCACGAAGATACTGAAAAACTGCTACGCAAGTAGAGAGTAGAGAGTTATTCCAGACACTGGAGACGGTCCTATTCGTTCGAATGCTACGACACGAATGTGTTACACGTTATGTTTATATATACCTCTTATTAAATTGTGGGCAAACCAGGATGATAGCATTTCACTAATTAGACAATTTATATGATGACACAGGTATTATCTACCTAGGGTGTACCGTTAGACAACTTTGACGCCGTTGTTTATTGAACCGTGTTCACCACACCTGTGATTACATAACAATTGCAACAGGTGTTCGCCAAATTAAAAGAGAATGGGTTGTAAAAAATACTTATTCCAATTCTGAATTTTTTTTTAATATTTGCATTTTAAATTATAGAGTTTCTTGTACAATAGAAGCTGAAAATGCGTAACATAATGGAGATGTCCTCGTGGAAAAAAATGTTCGAAAAAAGGTTTAAAAAACATATTGAATAAACGTATATTATCGTATTTGTATGGCATGAAGGAAAAAGTGCTATAACTTTGTCATACATTAATATTTTTGCATAAAACTTTTTGCATAGCGTTTCTATTACGTTAAACATACAGTTTTGAACAAAACACATTAATTTTAATGCGTTTTTCGGTCATTTTTTATTGTTTTCGGTTATTCCTCTTGTTTTCGGTTGTTTTCTGTTATTCGAGCTACCGTTAAAAAATTAAGCATGTTAATCATGCTATCAATTATGACCCATTTCTGTGCATTCTAAACACATTATTCTTTCAGAATGTGAAAGAAAAAGGAATTATGCGTTCATAATAAAGGCGTGGATTGGTTTTATTTAAGGTGAACGTTTAAAAATTTGCGCCGTCTTCCCGAAAACGTGCTAATATTTTATGCTACGTAATCCGATAATAACTGTGGATTCACAACAAAACTTAAATATTCTGCATCGCGACAAAAAACACGAATTGGTTGGTCTATACCTTTGAAATGTGTAATTTTGCATTACGATGATAAATGGTCTGAAAGTATATTGTTCGTAAAAATGACAAAAATGGCGACCGTTAAAAAAGCTCCAGATTTTCGCCGATTTCAATATTTTTTTAAATTATAAAACGTGATAACGATAATACAATGAGGCAAATAAAACACTTAAAAAAATTAAAATGTTTACTGTCACAAGATAATTGCATAAATTTTACCTAAAATAAAATATCGTATTGTACTAGAAATGCTGTCATTTCTGCGTTCTCGTTTAATCTCGTTCCGGGCTCGCGCGACAAGGAAATCGTACTTTTTAAACTGAAGACTTAGCGAGTGTCCAATCCCGTTAGTTATACTATTCCCAGATTAACACCTATTTCAACAAATTTGCCCACAAAGGCGTCCATAAATACAAATTGATGACCTTAGGTTAATTATTAGGGATTACATCATTAAAGATCAAGCTTGGCATTTTGGTGTGTTCACGATTCTCCAACATTTGATAATTAATTAAAACAACATCCAATTAAGTGTGGGGATTAAGGGGCATCTGAAGGATTATCATGTTGATATTTAACTGTAACAGGGACAGTCTATACTATAGTTAGTATAGACTGTCCCTGCCTGTAATATTTACCAGTTTAATAAACTTTAATTACATTGTAGTTATGAATTTTGTGTTTTAACTCATAATTTAATATTTCGTTTTACATAAAAGGAAATATCATATACAGTAATTACAAAAATCTATAATTACGCTTGTATTAACAATAAATATCTTTCATTCAAATCATAATTAAAAAGTTTCTGGCACGCTTACCAAATTTTTCAAGCTTATAGAAGTTAAGAAAAAGTCACACACAAATACAGAGGTAAACCAGATGCAGGTGGCATCAAACCAAAGCCAAAGAAATTTAGAAACATTGACAACGAACTCAATGTACAAGCAGGAATATCACAGTCCTGTAATAAGCAGACAAACTGCATGGAAATTCGACATAAATGTTTAATCTGTTAATGTATCGAAATGTATTTGCAAGTGCTAGCCATACTATAGTATTGCCAGAGACATACATATGTCATTGCTATGCATAAAATGTTATAAAATTTACAAAAACACACAATAATAATAATGAAGAAATTAATAAACAACTAACAATAAAAAAAAACCAACCAAAGTTCAATTGCCCATCATTTTATCTAAAATCTTATTAAATATTATGTGTTGGATAATGCTTTACACCTCCCTTTGAACGCCTCTTAATCCCCTGTCTTAATTGGTTGTTGTTTTAGTCTAAGTGACAATGTTGGAGAAACGTGAATAAACCGGCATTTTGCAGGCATGGCTTCGATCTTTACACCTTTTACGACCAATTAGTCATGCAAGCTGTCAATAATTTTATTTCGAGTTATTCGTGGTTTTTTTCAATGGATTTTTAGTATTGGGACTGCTGATTTAGTTCGAGTTTTCGAGAAATCGAAGTAATTTTAACATTGATTATATAGGGGGATAGTTCTATGTACTATGATAGGTGTTCGAGAAATCCCGGGGGTTCGAGGTACTGAAGTTCGACTGTATATGTCAATGAATATTGTAAATGGAATAAAAGATTTGCTATGTATTGTCATACTGTCTGATGTCAATGCGGTATTGAAAAAAAAGATTTTCCTGCGAAATTAAGGTTTTAATTTGGTGTTGCAGTGACAAGAAAATAGTTGATAAGCACACAGCACAAAAGAAGACAGATCTAATCTATGTGTCTGCTTGAGTTGATAGGCATAATTTGCAGACATATTTCTTCGGTGCCAGTATACACTTACTTATATCTCTCGACAAATCCAGCCCAGATTTTTGATCAATTTATAAAGAAATGTGAAAATATGGACTCGACTACAGTCTTGTTTTTAGAAACTCAGATAACTTCACATGCAGTTTATAGTAAAGAAGTTTCTGGTTTATATGTTATAAAATTACAAACTAACAACAATACACACACTTTTTTGTTGATTCTAATAAGCAGGCAACATTTAAGATAAAACTAGCTCCAGTGGCTAGCTTAGCTTTCGTCATGTTAAAGTTAGTCAGAAAATGTTCTGCCATCCAAAGCATCGGACGACAGAGGGTTCTCTGTCTATATAATTGTACAGTTATAAATAAGGCACCAAACTGTTTGGTTATAATTGGTGGTGGAGTTCCGCCGGTGATATCTTGTTCAGATAGAGTTTATTTACACTTGCAAGTGGAAATTTATTTTTCCAAAATTAACAAATGCCATTATAATAACTATTATATAAACAAAATGGTGAAGCAGTGGAATTTACCACACCCACCCCCTTTTTTAGGCCTTTTACACCTCACACCCATTGAACCATGAAGAATATGGCTGGTTTCTTAAAGCCATAATGTAGATTTGGTATGAAGCAAACATGGATAACAACATACTGTATGTAGAACAAATTACAAAGTGCGAACACTATCATCAGTTTAACACCAGTGAGTATTGTGTTAACTGATAGGGTGTAATATGGTATACTTGAAGGTTCATATTTTAATTTTCGCAAATTCTTGCCTTTTTGTATATCCTCGGACCTTTAAACGTTTGAAATTCACTAAATTTCTTTTAGTTACAAGAATTAAAGATTTGTTTTTGAATTAAAAACTCGTAAGATACATTTGTATCACCCAATGTGATTTGTGTATTACTAACATCTATGAATCTACGGATACAAACAAAAATGCCTAATAACGTCAATAGGGTCTTGTAAATACGGTCGAAAATTAAGGTAAAGGACCGTTGTACGTTTTTGGTTGTGGCGTGATTAACCGCAAGTAATGTGATCTTATTTGTACCGGAAACTGTTGCGCAATGTGTGAGTGCACTCATGCATGCTATTTGGATACAGAAAACAATACTATTTTATGCTGTTATGATTAAGGCTTGAAAGACGTCAAATTTTGCACGTTTTTATTAACATTTATATACATGTACTGTCTTAACTCTGCTGCGTGGCCAATCAGATTTCAGTTTACAATCAAATTGAATATTAGCGATGGAATTAGAATTAAACTAGTCACAATTGTTTATAAATATTTAGAATTACATGTATGCTAGTAACAAAACACATTTTTGTAATAAATAAAAACAGAAAATAGTTGTATTTTTAGTTAAAAAATGACATTTTAACATCCTTTTAATCCTTTAAAACTCAGGGTGTTTTCCATCAACGATGTGTTGTTTTATTTGTCATGAATTATAACTTATTTCAATTTCAAATCATTAATACATTTATCCTTACTTTAACAAAATATGAAGGCACACAATTTTTTAACAAAACGTTAGGTGTTAAATTTATCTGTTTAGATAAAATGTATATTTTTGATAATTTAATAATAAATCAAATAAAATTTATAGGTGTATAATTTAAGACTTAAATAACATTCCAATCAAGCAAATTTTTCCACTTTACTTGCAAATTTTATAATCGAAATTTACCCTAAAATGTTATTACCTAACGTTAAAAATGGCCGAAGACCATCAAACTACCTTAAAAATGCTCTGCTAGTCAAAAAAATTAAAGAAATTAACTGAATTACCCAGCACACCAGGCTGTAAAGGTGATATATTGGTTTTTTTTGTTTGGTGGTGTTTAACGCCACTTTCAGCAATTTTCCAGCAATATCATGTCGTCCAGTTTTTATTGGGGAAGGAAGCCGGAGTACCCGGAGAAAACCCCCGACCTGCGGTTGGAAAACTGGCAATCCTTGTCAATTAAGATTCGAGTCGAGTACACCCTGCCTGCAGTGAGAACCGAACCCGCTAAATACATTGATGCATTCAATAACAAAAATTAAACAAATTAAAAAAACACAACACACACATAAAAAAACACACGCACACAACAAAAAAATATAATAAATAAATAAACAAAAAAAGAAAATGGGCTCACTGACCATTAAGATCTAAAGTCTGTTTTATTTTATGAGTAGTATTAAAGGTCATGTACGCCACAAGGTTAAAAGGTAAAATCGAAACAATAAATAAAAATTAAAATTAAAACTAAAATAAAAAATCAACAATAAAGATGGGCCCGAGCTTTAGGTCCAAAGACCTTCTTCAGGGCGAGAAAGAGGGGGACAAAGAAAAACACAACCGTGTATGACAAGGAAAGAGAGTTAACTAAATGACACATGTTTTATTTTACTAGGTACAAAAGTTATAAAAAGTATAAAGTTTTATTTATTTCTCTGTGCAAAAAAATCCAAACTTACAAAAGTATTCTATATATTATTTTTTAATGTTTGGGCAGGGGTAGTTGTCTTTTTTAATGTTTGGGCAGGGGTTATTGTCTTTTTTAATGTTTGGGCAGGGGTTATTGTCTTTTGTAATGTTTGGGCAGGGGTTATTGTCTTTTGTAATGTTTGGGCAGGGGTTATTGTCTTTTGTAATGTTTGGGCAGGGGTTATTGTCTTTTGTAATGTTTGGGCAGGTGTTTTTGTCTTTTGTAATGTTTGGGCAGGGGTTATTGTCTTTTGTAATGTTTGGGCAGGGGTTATTGTCTTTTTTAATGTTTGGGCAGGTGTTATTGTCTTTTGTAATGTTTGGGCAGGGGTTATTGTCTTTTTTTAATTTTTGGGCAGGGGTTATTGTCTTTTGTAATGTTTGGGCAGGGGTTATTGTCTTTTTTAATGTTTGGGCAGGGGTTATTGTCTTTTGTAATGTTTGGGCAGGGGTTATTGTCTTTTGTAATGTTTTGGCAGGAGTTATTGTCTTTTGTAATGTTTGGGCAGGGGTTATTGTCTTTTTTAATGTTTGGGCAGGGGTTATTGTCTTTTGTAATGTTTGGGCAGGGGTTATTGTCTTTTGTAATGTTTGGGCAGGTGTTTTTGTCTTTTGTAATGTTTGGGCAGGGGTTATTGTCTTTTGTAATGTTTGGGCAGGGGTTATTGTCTTTTTTAATGTTTGGGCAGGTGTTATTGTCTTTTGTAATGTTTGGGCAGGGGTTATTGTCTTTTTTTAATTTTTGGGCAGGGGTTATTGTCTTTTGTAATGTTTGGGCAGGGGTTATTGTCTTTTTTAATGTTTGGGCAGGGGTTATTGTCTTTTGTAATGTTTGGGCAGGGGTTATTGTCTTTTGTAATGTTTTGGCAGGAGTTATTGTCTTTTGTAATGTTTGGGCAGGGGTTATTGTCTTTTTTAATGTTTGGGCAGGGGTTATTGTCTTTTTTAATGTTTGGGCAGGGGTTGTTGTCTTTTTTAATGTTTGGGCAGGGGTTATTGTCTTTTTTAATGTTTGGGCAGGGGTTGTTGTCTTTTTTAATGTTTGGGCAGGGGTTATTGTCTTTTGTAATGTTTGGGCAGGGGTTATTGTCTTTTGTAATGTTTGGGCAGGGGTTATTGTCTTTTGTAATGTTTGGGCAGGGGTTATTGTCTTTTTTAATGTTTGGGCAGGGGTTATTGTCTTTTGTAATGTTTGGGCAGGGGTTATTGTCTTTTGTAATGTTTGGGCAGGGGTTATTGTCTTTTTTAATGTTTGGGAAGGTGTTATTGTCTTTTGTAATGTTTGGGCAGGGGTTATTGTCTTTTAATGTTTGGGCAGGGGTTATTGTCTTTTTTAATGTTTGGGCAGGGGTTATTGTCTTTTTTAATGTTTGGGCAGGGGTTATTGTCTTTTTTAATGTTTGGGCAGGTGTTATTGTCTTTTGTAATGTTTGGGCAGGGGTTATTGTCTTTTTTAATGTTTGGGCAGGTGTTATTGTCTTTTGTAATGTTTGGGCAGGGGTTATTGTCTTTTTTAATGTTTGGGCAGGGGTTATTGTCTTTTGTAATGTTTGGGCAGGGGTTATTGTCTTTTTTAATGTTTGGGCAGGGGTTATTGTCTTTTTTAATGTTTGGGCAGGTGTTATTGTCTTTTGTAATGTTTGGGCAGGGGTTATTGTCTTTTTTAATGTTTGGGCAGGGGTTATTGTCTTTTGTAATGTTTGGGCAGGTGTTATTGTCTTTTGTAATGTTTGGGCAGGTGTTATTGTCTTTTGTAATGTTTGGGCAGGGGTTATTGTCTTTTTTAATGTTTGGGCAGGGGTTATTGTCTTTTGTAATGTTTGGGCAGGGGTTATTGTCTTTTGTAATGTTTGGGCAGGGGTTATTGTCTTTTGTAATGTTTGGGCAGGTGTTATTGTCTTTTGTAATGTTTGGGCAAGGGTTATTGTCTTTTTTTCACTTTATTATATTGGTGTTGAAATAGGAAATATGATTTTTGAGTTGGAAATAGGAAATTGTATTTAAGACAAATGATACCCCTAGTTGATGATTTTTATCTATATAAAAAAAGAATATAATAAACATTCGAAATATTTTTATTACAAAATATATTATATACATTGTTACAATAAAAATTAATTACCAGCACTAAGATATAAATGAGGGCAAGCACAATTCATCGCATCGAACAAAGGCTAATTTAGATGAAGTAGGTGAGGGGTTCGTAGAAATACCGTGTTGTTTAAAATACATGTGTTGTTTGTTGTTATTACTGCTATCCTTCATGTTGTTAGTGCACTTTTCGCCTTGTTAGTGCACTAACAAGTAGTTTGCGGTATTTCTAAACACCGTTAGGTGAGATGCTGGGTCGGCTTAGTACATCACACTGATTTGTTTGAATTTGAATATTTTAATTATAACTATAAAAAAAATTATTGTCAATATATCTGACTTTTTTCAAACAAAAAAATTAAAATTATATCTTACCAAAAACAAATAAAACTTTAAGATTATTATTCTGATGTTATTTACTATGTTATTCATTAAAGCAAACTGTTTATATTTTTTTCAATATAAAATTTTCATCAGTTATTATCATTTAAAAGTATTATGTTTTTTCTTAAATTATACACACCCTTTATTTTGATTTTTTAAATACCACTGAATTTTTTTGTATATTCCACACTTTTATCAAGTTAATATATAAAATACATGTAACATATCAGACTATAATTTTCAAGAAATTAACTATCATTGCTAACACGTTATGTTTATATATACCTCTTATTAAATTGTGGGCAAACCAGGATGATAGCATTTCACTAATTAGACAATTTATATGATGACACAGGTATTAGCTATCTAGGGTGTACCGTCAGACAACTTTGACACCGTTGTTTATTGAACCGTGTTCACCACACCTGTGATTACATAACAATTGCAACAGGTGTTCGCCAAATTAAAAGAGAATGGGTTGTAAAAAATACTTATTCCAATTCTGAATTTTTTTTAATATTTGTGTAGTATTGTGGAAATAAACTGGTTCGATGAAAACACCAAACTAAATAAAGTTCAACGGTTTTATTTTTCACAATCAAATACGTGGGTTAAAATTCCATCTGGACTACATGGTTCAGTTTACAAATGATATTAATTATAACCCTGAAAAAGAATAACAATTTTGAGTCCAGTGGCAATTTAATATAACAATAACACAATATCTTAAAATAAATATTATCTACCAATATACGTTAGCAGAGTTTGTTTACAAACATCTGCACACCATGTAGTTAAAAATAATATAGTATATTTAATGCAAGTTTCTAGCAATTTCAGCAAAATGATTTCTAAACATTTCCAACCATGTAGCAATACTTCGTGTTATATTCCGTATTTCTAGAGCAAATACATAAATGCGCTAGGTAATTACATTATGTCAGTTACGAAATTAACTGCGCATGTCACAATTACAAGACAATATGGAAAATAGATAAAATTACCAAAAAGTACATAAATGTATAATAAAATACAAATAAACATAAATACACAACCTTACCTTACAAGTATTTGCAAAGGCTAAAGGTTCATTCCCACTTGGTCTACTCCCAGTTAGTCTACTCCCATTAGGTCTACGCCCATTTGGTCTATTCCCATTTTGTCTACTCTAAAAAATTATAGTCTCCCATTTTTTCTACTCTAAGAATTTTATATGAGAAACTAAGTTTAATGCAATTTATTTTCATTAAAATTTATAATATATATATATATATATATTTTATTTTTAAATTATTAAATGTTTTAATATGAAGGGAGTATAAAATTGGTATTAAAAAAAATTAAGTTAAAAATTAAGAGTATTCAAATGTTCTTAAAGTAATTATGAACATATTATGAGTAAACACTTTTAATTTTAAACAGCTTTGTTTTATTAAAACATTCTATAAAATAGAATGTGTGCACATGAATAAATTATTATTATTTACATTAACAATGAAAATGATTAAGTTGCCAGTTGTTTGTTTATACTGTGATTAACAACTTTTGATACTTTGATCCTTGTCTGATATAATTTTGTTGCTTGGACACATTTATGTTCAGCCAATTGGCTTCGGCAACAACATAATCTTGGATCATCGATAAAACAATATGTATTTTTTAGACAAACCTGTGTTTTTTCTTTTGTTTTTTTATGAGATCAAGAAACATTTCTCATATCATTCAGTTCATTATGGGGTACATAAAGTCTTCCCGTGGAACACAAACTCTAATACACCATAATTTTATGTAACAACCAAGTTTAAACCTAGTTATATTTTATTGAGTAGACGAAATGGGAATTATAAATTTTCAAGAGTAGACAAAATGGGAGTAGACCAAATGGGAATGGGCAAATAGTAGACCAAATGGGAATAGACCAAATGGGAGTAGACCAAGTGGGAAGTTACCAGGCTAAATCCTTGTATAACCAAGTATACGTGTACAATATTCAACTGCTATTAATCAGTGTACATCATCTACCTACAGTACAAATATTAAAATCATAACTACCGTGTAGTTCAAAAATAGTACTACATAAAATACTTTAACTATTAAAACTTTGGTATTTGAAATAGTTTAAGTTCCTAACAATTTACCGATGAATTATCAATAATCACACAGTTGTTTTAAATTTTATAGTTATTTATAAAATTTACCTTTTCAGCAATAACTTGCTATATTTAATGAAATAAATTAATTTTAGAATCTTTTTACCAACTAACTCTCAACGCATTCTCACTCCAATCACCCGAATACACAAAGTCATTTATTCCTGCATTTTCACCGTGAACGGGAATTTTAGAATTTGACAATTAGAACGTTAGTAAAGAAGAAATATAGTACCAACCTCAAAATACTAAATAATACACAGGAAAACCAAAAAGTCTAGTAAACGATGGAGACAATAAATTTACGTCTAACCATAATGACCATATCTCTGAAGTCTAATTCCCGCCGAAAACCTAACCCTTGACTTCAAACCAATAGAAAATCAATAACCCGAAACACCTGAGTAAAATTCACACCTGAGTTAATGAGAGACTACTCCGAGTGTTAAAATACTGTAAATAAATAAAATTAATTACTGGAACAGTAATGTCACTTCAACTGAAAAACAAGTTGAATAAATCATATTAGTTATACACATGCCAATATTACGTATAACATAAATACTTATATATAAATCATATAGAGTACATACCTACCTATATACAAACCTAAAATTTCACCCTATCACATTTGCATTTTAAATTATAGAGTTTCTTGTAAAATAGAAGCTGAAAATGCGTAACATAATGGAGATGTCCTCGTGGAAAAAAATTTTCGAAAAAAGGTTTAAAAAAATAAGCATGTTAATCATATGACCCAATTCTGTGCATTCTTAACACATTATTCTTTCAGAATGTGAAAGAAAAAGGAATTATGCGTTCATAATAAAGGCGTGGATTGGTTTTATTTAAGGTGAACGTTTAAAAATTTGCGCCGTCTTCCCGAAAACGTGCTAATATTTTATGCTACGTAATCCGATAATAACTGTGGATTCACAACAAAACTTATATATTCTGCATCGCGACAAAAAACACGAATTGGTTGGTCTATACCTTTTAAATGTGTAATTTTGCATTACGATGATAAATGGTCTGAAAGTATATTGTTCGTAAAAATGACATACAAAAATGGCGACCGTTAAAAAAGCTCCAGATTTTCACCGATTTCAATATTTTTTTAAATGATAAAACATGGTAACGATAATACAATGAGGCAAATAAAACACTTAAAAAAATTAAAATATTTACTGTCACAAGATAATTGCATAAATTTTACCTAAAATAAAATATCGTATTGTACTAGAAATGCCGTCATTTCTGCGTTCTCGTTTAATCTCGTTACGGTCTCGCGCGACAAGGAAATCGTACTTTTTAAACTGAAGACTTAGCGAGTGTCCAATCCCGTTAGTTATACTATTCCCAGATTAACACCTATTTCAACAAATTTGCCCACAAAGGCGTACATAAATACAAATTGATGACCTTAGGTTAATTATTAGGGATTACATCATTAAAGATCAAGCTTGGCATTTTGCAGGCATGGCTTCGATCTTTACACCTTTTACGACCAATTAGTCATGCAAGCTGTCAATAATTTTAGTTCGAGTTATTCGTGGTTTTTTCAATGGATTTTTAGTATTGGGACTGCTGATTTAGTTCGAGTTTTCGAGAAATCGAAGTAATTTTAACATTGATTATATAGGGGATAGTTCCATGTACTATGATAGGTGTTCGAGAAATCCCGGGGGTTCGAGGTACTGAAGTTCGACTGTATATGTCAATGAATATTGTAAATGGGATAAAAGATTTGCTATGTATTATCATACTGTCTGATGTCAATGTGGTATTGAAAAAAAAGATTTTCCTGCGAAATTAAGGTTTTAATTTGGTGTTGCAGTGACAAGAAAATAGTTGATAAGCACACAGCACAAAAGAAGACAGATCTAATCTATGTGTCTGCTTGAGTTGATAGGCATAATTTGCAGACATATTTCTTCGGTGCCAGTATACACTTACTTATATCTCTCGACAAATCCAGCCCAGATTTTTGATCAATTTATAAAGAAATGTGAAAATATGGACTCGACTACAGTCTTGTTTTTAGCAACACAGATAACTTCACATGCAGTTTATAGTAAAGAAGTTTCTGGTTTATATGTTAAAAAATTACAAACTAACAACAATACACACACTTTTTTGTTGATTCTAATAAGCAGGCAACATTTAAGATAAAACTAGATCCAGTGGCTAGCTTAGCTTTCGTCATGTTAAAGTTAGTCAGAAAATGTTCTGCCATCCAAAGCATCGGACGACAGAGGGTTCTCTGTCTATATAATTGTACAGTTATAAATAAGGCACCAAACTGTTTGGTTATAATTGGTGGTGGAGTTCCGCCGGTGATATCTTGTTCAGATAGAGTTTATTTACACTTGCAAGTGGACGTTTATTTTTCTAAAATTAACAAATTCCATTATAATTACTATTATATAAACAAAATGGTGAAGCGGTGGAATTTACCACACCCACCCACCTTTTTAGGCCTTTTACCCCTCACACCCATCGAACCATGAAGAAGATGGCTGGTTTCTTAAAGCCATAATGTGGATTTGGTATGAAGCAAACGTGGATAACAAAATACTGTATGTAGAACAAATTACAAAGTGCGAACACTATCATCAGTTTAACACCAGTGAGTATTGTGTTAACTGATAGGGTGTAATATGGTATACTTGAAGGTTCATATTTTAATTTTCGCAAATTCTTGCCTTTTTGTATATCCTCGGACCTTTAAACGTTTGAAATTCACTAAATTTCTTTTAGTTACAAGAATTAAAGATTTGTTTTTGAATTAAAAACTCGTAAGATAAATTTGTATCACCCAATGTGATTTGTGTATTACTAACATCTATGAATCTACGGATACAAACAAAAATGCCTAATAACGTCAATAGGGTCTTGTAAATACGGTCGAAAATTAAGGTAATGGACCGTTGTACGTTTTTGGTTGTGATCATGTGATCTTATTTGTACTGGAGACTGTTGCGCTATCTGTGAGTGCACTCATGCATGCTATTTGGATAAAGAAAACAATATTATTTTATGCTGTTATGATTAAGGCTTGACAGACGTCGAATTTAGCACGTTTTTATTAACATGTATATACATGTACTGTCTTAACTCTGCTGCGTGGCCAATCAGATTTCAGTTTACAATCATATTGAATATTAGCGATGGAATTAGAATTAAACTAGTCACAATTGGTTATAAATATTTAGAATTACATGTATGCTGGTAACAAAACACATTTTTGTAATAAATAAAAACAGAAATTAGTTGTATTTTGAGTTAAAAAATGACATTTTAACATCCTTTTAATCCTTTAAAACTCAGGGTGTTTTCCGTCAACGATGTGTTGTTTTATTTATCATGAATCATAACTTATTTCAATTTCAAATCATTAATACATTTATCCTTACTTTAACAAAATATGAAGGCACACAATTTTTTACCAAAACGTTAGGTCTTAAATTTATCTGTTTAGATAAAATGTATATTTTTGATAATTTAATAATAAATCAAATACAATTTATAGGTGTATAATTTAAGACTTAAGTACTGTTATTTCTAAGAATCAGGCAAATGGTGATTTTCAATAGGTGTCAGAATCAGAAATAATTCTCCTTTTCTTAGTCTTCATATTATTTTGGAAAAAATATATATAGAAAAGTGGCTGTCAAGTTACTGTTTTTAAAAAAAAAAAAAATTGTTCTCGTAAAACATACCACTATTTTGTCACAAACCAGGAAACTAGTGAAAAAATGATATTTTTTGGCAATTTTTGATATGTAAATAATAACAACCAAGTAATCATTTAAACTTTAAAGCTATTTTATTAACAACAATCAACCATAATGATCACCTGCAAAGGTAAGTTATGAACCGTGGTCCTTCGTTACCATGGTAACAGACGCCATTTTGAAACAATCAATTTTGAAAAAACGCGATTTGTTAAACCCATAAAATTAAACATCTTTTGTCCAATAATATTTCTTTTCAACAAATATATTGAAATTCAAGAGAAATTGAATCAGCTAGTACTAATATTAGTTAACAAATTTCATTTAAAAAAAGTTTTGGAATTTTAAGTTTTTTAGGCTAAAAATAACTTTGAAATCTTGAACTTTGACCTCAGAAAAGAAAACGAAATACATTTGTATTTGTTAGCTGCATATATTTTTGTTGCTTTTTAAGAAGAACTTTAATTTAATTTTGCAATTACGTAGTGTGCAGTTACAAATGTAACCAAAAACACCTTTTGTTTTAAAAAAAAACCTTTGACCTTGAAGTTTGACCCCAAGTTCCTTATTAAAAACATTTCAGCAATTTTATATATTAAAGTCTATGAATCCAATTAATTTTGATATAGACCTGCTATTCTTTTTATACAGTCTTACACTGGTTAGAAAGATTAAATCTGATTTTATACAAGTTATTTTTTTACTGTCTTACTAAGTACATGTGCCCCACAAACACAACAGGTCAAGGTCACAGCAGCCAAAAAACTTTAGAATTTTTCTTTAAAGTGGTTTCGGCATGATAACTCAAAATGTTTTTAATTGATTTGAATGAAACTTAGGAATATTGTTACATATCAGGTGGGCAAGAACCCTTTGGATTTTGGAGGAATTCTGTCAAAGGTCGTCACAGCAGCCAAACAACAATTGAATTTTGTTTTTAAATGGTTAAATTATGATTTGCTAATCGGCTTTTGCACCCTCGTGCTATTAGATTTTTTTTAAACTTGGCATTTGGAAAGACAATATAACAATTTAAAAACAAGATTCTAACGAGCCACTCCCAGCACATTGTTTTCATGGTTTATAATGTGTCAAATTAATGTAAGCGTTTATAAAAATCCTTTGTTGGAGTACCTACAAGAGTTTTGCTCCACCCTCGTGGCTTAAGGAATTTTCAAGCACTCTCTTAGAATAATTTTATTTATAAAATCTCATTTATCACACAGTCTCTGATATTGTCATCATCAAGAGCCGTCATAACAGCCACCAAGTCTTCATCACACTCTATTACAGATCTTCTCTGGTTTCCTTGTTGTGCAGTAAGTCTTGAAAAGTATGACATTATCTTCCCAGGAAGTAGCCATTCTTCAGGTTTAAAGACGGCATGCCCATTGTCATCTTTAAGATGTTTCATTTTAGTTGCTTCATCATGAGGATTTGCCTTTTTGTTGGTCACTTCTCCCTCTTCAAAACAATTTCTAAGAAACTTTCTGGTGTTTTAAGTGAACCGATTTGCCACTCTTTCTTTTTTCAATGCCCACCCCATTGTTAGATGGCATGCCACTACTTCCTGATCACTGGTATTAGGGCTTGTACCAGCTGCAGCAGATACTCCAAATTTTGTTTCATTACAGCAGTCTGCCGATTTTCTTCTAATCTGATCATATGTTGACTCCTTTTGAAGATTAAGGACATGTTTTCCTAATAATATGTGACTTTCTAGTCCTCTGTAAGTCTTGAAGACCCTAGAACAACCAACTTCAGGACATGAAAAATTATCTGCAACTTCTTCATCTTCACTTTGTTCATCATTATTGTTGGATGTACGCATAACTGACTCAGGTACTCCCTCTAATGTGCCAGGGATTATATTCCTTATGCGTAATTGATCCAAAAGCTACACTTGGGACTGTAAATTCCTCAAGGATTTTTAAGCCTCCTTGAAATTGCTTTTGGCTGCAATATGTTTTTTCTTGATCTGCAGTGATCAACTTTCCTGCACCAATTTTGTACATTCTCCAAACTCTGATGCCTCCATTTTCAAAAGCTAAATTGTTGACTGAGTTGACACCCTTCCACTTATGATTCTTGATGTGCTGTTGTGTGGCATCAATTTCAACAACAGATACTTGGCATCCAACAACATTGGAGTCAATGGCTTTCTTCATGTCAGAAAGTGATGAGACATCATTTCCTGATGCTGCATACTAGTATGTTCTAAGCCGACTTCTCATATGAGCAATTTTAGAGTTGTAATAGGATTTCCCAGCTTGTGGTTCGCTGTAGTCAATCCGCTGTATTGTGATACCTGCAAATTAGAATTAAAGAACCTCAAGATTTTGATGAAACTTTTACATGAAGGAAGTACATCATATATATGTACATGTAGATGTGCATGAAGAATTTTTGTCGCTGTCGGATATTATTCAGGGGAGATCATTGGACTTAAAGCAAAGTTTTTCTCTATCTGCAATAGTTTATTTCCAAAAGAAATAAGTAAATCTGTGAGATTATGATCACTAGTGATACCCCTCTCTCAAAACTACCAAAAATTTAATAAAAACCTAAGTATTCGGTAAACAGGAAGTAGATGACCTAGAAGCATGAAATCGGTAAACACCATATGGTACTATAGGATAAAACTATATACAAAATATCAGACCTCTACCTCATGTAGTTGCTGAGAAAACTTTAACAGAAATTATGCTACGGACGGATGGTCAAACAAACCAACGAACTGACAAAGGTTAAAACAGTATACCCCCTCCTTCTTCTTCGAAGCAGGGGTATAAAAAGGTGTTGTTTTAAAGGGAACTAAAATATGATTACAATAATGTCCCTACAATGCTAACTTTTTACTCATAGCTTTAATAATCTTTTTTGCACAAAAAACTGCAACAAATTGTCAAGTTTGCTATACTGAAATATTTCTATGTCTAATGAAAAATCCTCAATAATTATTAAAGTTATATACTGGACATTTGACATTGTTTCAAAGCCTAATGATTCTGACACTAAAAATTAATTTAACTTACATCTACAGTTTCACTTTGTTCATTGTAATTGCTCTTTGTCCTTGGTCTCAGCTTATACCCATGCAACAAATTACAGGAATCCTCAATCTATAAAATAAACATTCAAAACAAGCATTCTAAGAGTATTTCAAAACAATTATGTTAAGTCCCCTACCGGCTGCATAATTTAACCATTCAGAAATTCTAAAAGTCCAAGTTTCATAACTCGGGTAAATATCAGCAGAGCAAAACGAAGTTTTAAGAATTTCTAAATTCGATTGAAGATTTTCAGAACAGTTGCTATGATAAACTGATTTATGGTATATTTTTAAGTTCAAAGGAGCATAACTCCCACAAACATTTTAGAATCAAAACTACCTACATTTATGGTCTTCCTACATACAAAGTTTCAAGAATTTCTAATAAGTAGTTTCAGAGGCGACTCCTAGACCTGCTTCCACCTTTGGCGTTAAAGTTACAAATTTTGACAGGTATGATATGTACATCAACATGTATTATATTTTTTAATAACCTTGTGACTTGAATTTTCACACCTGTCTGATGTTTCTGCAGTATCAGAAACCATGTCAGCAATTTGTCCATAGCATGTTTTACTAACACCTAATAAAAAAAAAATAAATGTAGTTACTGGTGACCAGGATATGATTTAATGTTTTTTTTAATATACATGCAATGTCTGTTTACAGTCAACATGTCCACTGCCCATATTCATTTAACCTTTAATTGTGGAATTCAAACTATACTCTTTGTCCAATAAAAATCTATATAACATAAATGCTTAAGAATTAGTGCTATTTACAGACATAGTCATTATAACTTGTCAATTTTGCCTGCATGCTTCTTTGCGATTCCGCTCTGAAAACCAGGTCCTGCATTATCAGTTGTACAATGTGGTTTAAGAGGAGTTGTGCTTACAAGGTCTAATACACAATGTCAATTATCTCCCCTGAATAACATCTGAGAGCAATTCAGATGATCTATTGATGTCCCTCCTTCATGTAAAGTTTCATCAAATTCCATTAAGCTCTTTAGGAGTTGTGCTTACAAGGTTATACTAGTATACTCAGTAAACAAATGCATATTTTCAGTCTTTATTTTCATACTATTGGTGATTTTAAGTCTATATTTTAAAATAATGTACAAAGACAAGTAAATCTTGAAATCACAGTAGATAATCATATTCATGTGTTAATTTACATGTATTTCAAATCTTATGGTTGTCCAGTTATATAAGTCTAATGATGTTGAATAGCCGATCTATTATAGAAAAGCTATTATTAAAACCGGACACAGTTGAATAGCCCATTGAGTATTGAACCAGATCCAGTCGAATAACCTGTATCTCTAGGATCGGCTATTCTAGTTTCTACCGGGTCAAAGTTGAATAGCCATGGTCAATTTCAAAATTGTTTCAAGTTCTTCCTTCTCCCAAGCATAGATTTACTGATTTTAAGCTCGGGCCTCTTAATTGTTAGATATATACATTTGTTATATATTTGCTCTTAATATTCATATCTTAATTTTGAATTTACAACTTTTTGGTTAGAGTACCTCTGATGAGTTTTTAAGACAAAATATGTGCCATGCATAGAATAATGTTCTATGATGAACTATGTTGTTATGCAATTGGTTTCACCTTATCCTAGGGTAGTTGAAGAGTTTTTATGATGTTTAACAATGTACATGTAGGATGTGAAGAAGACAAACTTTTGTATAATGATAATTTGTGAACCATTTTGAGACTACTTAATTGTTATGAAAAGCAGTAAGAACCTTAAATTATTATTATTATTATTATTTTAAAACTCTCACCTGATCCTACAGGAAGAAGATATCCAAGTTTATACAGAACATCTTTTGACAATTTCACGTTAATAGATCTATGAATCTTTTCTTTTCTTTCATGGTCTGGGTTTTTACACTTGGTAGATCTGCACCAGTTTATTCCCAATGTAAATCTGTGATATGGGCAAACTGTCATTGACATGTCTATCCTAATAACAAAGTCAAAACATTAGAAACTTGTGTTAGTTTAATTAAACACATTTTATTGTCAAACAATACTGTGGCATATACATGGGTATGAAATAAGTAATTAAACAAATTTTGCCCAAAATGCAAATTTTCAATATTATTTGCTATGTTCCAGTTTGGACCCTAAGCAAATGGTCTGGACCATATTTTTTAGAAATACTTGTAGAGCTACAGTCGGATCATACTAGTTCCCCTATGGTCTGGGTTGTTCAATAGATCTGATAGTTCAATGACAGATTGCTATTTCTATAGTATTGTAATTAGTAATTTCAACATTATTTTTATTATTTGCAAGATACTAGTACATGTTTACTTTACATGTACAGAGCTCCAGATAAGATTTTCTTCATAGGGTTTTTCACCCATCTGATGATTTATTTCATTGGGTATTTTTTTATATATCACTTTTATCATTTTTTTTCACCCACTCAAAAATAAGTTAATTGGGTTTTTCACTCATCTAAAATATATTGAATTGGGTTTTTTGATGCTGACAAAAATGTTTTCAACAGTGAACATGCATCTCTTCTTGTGAAATAAACCTCCATACCTGGAGCACCGTATGCTGCATGAAATATACATTACATTCAGAATACCTCGGTTGTTACGTTGCAAAATAATGGGAATCATAATTACATAACTTTGTGTATTTATTTGAATGAATTAACGCAATCACTGAACAATTTTATGCACTCAATGAGTGAATTAAGCATGTTTCTAAAAATTGATTGGGTTTAGGCCTTTGATATTACGTTTTGCAACGCAAAGCTATAAAAATAATTGGGTTTTATGAAAATTTAATTGCGTAATAACGCAAATACGCAGCTTATCTGGAGCTCTGCATGTACATTAAAATCTAAAACTAAGTGGAATAAATAAGGAAGATAAAATGATGAAGGGAAATTATTTTTATCTACTGGTATCTCGTGACTATAAATGTGTGCAAATTGTTTGCATAGTCGAAACTGGATGTCATTGGAGGGTATAATCTTTGTTTTGTAATCAAAATTCTTCTGATATGTCTAAGTACATGAATTTTTATGCCAATAAAGAGGTAAACAATTTTGCTCATAATTTTTTAAGGTAATTTTTAGGTTATATGCATTTTTTTTATGAGCCTACATGTATGGGTAAAATTGGAGAGTACCCCCCTCCCCTGGTTCTGAATCAGGGATTTTACAGCTAAATGTATCATGGTCTGGAATATAGTAGTAAATCAATTATTTGCCCCTGAACATGCAACAAAAATTACTTTTTGACTAGGAATATGTTTTTAATACCAAAATTTAAAGGTTCATAATTATTTTAAAATGCCATTTGAAATAATTATGCACCTTTTTAAACACTACTGGGGTTCTAGCACTTATGACTATGAGGTACCAAAACTTTTCTTTTTAGCATTTTTTTTCATGTCAAGTCATTTGGAAAATAAAATGTGTGTTCCTGATTTAATACCCTACCCTACCTATTTTTTGTGCATACCCTCACATTTATATTACCATTTTTGATTAAGCACTGTTAAACTTGAAATTTTAACTTTCCATTAACTCAAAGTAAATAAATTGCAAAAAAATTAATTCACGTCTTTCCATATGCGCGCCACCTACCGGTAACATGTTCGGTAACTCTAGTTTACATGTAAGACTGTAGTTGGTATACAAGCCATAACATAAATCTGTCACACTATACCTTCAATAAACAATTAATTGGCACCTACGTAGGTGAAAACCCCATTAAATAAAAAGGGATATTAAAATATGTATCAGATATACAGATTTTGCAAACTTTTGTCAAATAAAAGTGTGTATTTAAAAACTCCTAATTTATAAGTATACACAAAAAGTGTTAACATATGAACTGTAGTTAATAAGCTGCTAATAAATTGTTAGTATAAATTACTTTCACACTTTGTGCCCCAAGGAAATTAATTACCTATTAATCGGATGCAAGATACCATACCTGGCTGCCGGTTAGATAAAGGTGATTTTTATTGTGGTGTCAACGAATATACGTGGAATGTAAATGACATAAATGTATTACTTGTACATGTAATTACAAGCCTCTGATATATGTGAGCACAGATTTCAATAGGTTGACAGTTATCAGTTACGGATAATTTAATGATTACATATACCTATAATAAAAAAATATCCCACTGAGAAGCTTCCTGTACAGGTGAATGGTGTTAATTGGAAAAGGTACACGTGCAATTTAGTAATAATTACCATGGGAAAATGTATTGTTTGTTTCGGATACGACCTTCCAAGGTATTTTTTACCCACAAGATTTGGGATAAGCATTTTCCAAATCGCAGTCGTAGGTTTAGTGGAATATGTCGAAAATAAAATAGCTTAAGATTATTTCCTTTTTCATGTTTTTAATTGGAATGTTTAAGAAAATTATTGCAACCCAGAAAGGAGCATCGTTTTATTGCAGTCAAGTACAGATGTATTAACACGTGATTTCAAGCCTATGAAGGAATGCTCCTCCCATCGTTAAGTTTTTCCCGCCACACCTATTGATTGGATTGTAATAGGTGTGTTGCTTTTGATACACGGGGCCACCCACCTGTCAATTAAGTCACATCAGGCGTTCAAAGGAATGACAATAGACACTGAATACTCGCATTGTGCACGTCCGATTGTTGTTGAATTTCTAGACAATTATATTATCTGTCAAATGAACAATTGTGTGAACCCAAAAATAAAACTGGAACGTCACAATAACGATGTCAATATATGTTGCAAAACATTGTTTTTATGGTTTTTAATGCATTGGAAATAAGTATTTTCTCACTGAAAGTTAGTGGTAAGCATATACTGCATGTGCGAGTCATACATGTAAATCGCGGTTACCCGCCCCTTTAAGGGAGGTAACACCACTTAATTCGCAATCGGCGAATTAATGCCTATACCTACCTATACCCTAATTTTTTCAATACTGGTAACAGGAAAAACACACATTTTATTTTTTTTTTTTGGGGGGGGGGGGGGGGGTTTGTAGTACTATAAGGGGACGACAATTTGTTTAAGTGGGGAGTGCTAGGAAGATTTTTTAGACTCAAAATATTTATTTTTCATACCCAGACTCAAAATATTTATGTGCAAAACAGGCCCATTTGAGTCAGGAAAGTGTACCTTAAAAGAAAAATAAATAATAACTGTTCTAGCTAGGATCTGAAAATAGATGGGCTTGGGTCAAACAGCTATAATTAAATGACCCAAGGGAGATTCACAGGGAAGAAAATTTAAAGGGACACAGGGGCGCTTATAGAGGGCAGAGCAAGTGGGGCACACTGTTAAGGGGGCAGGGCACAGCACCCCTCCATTTTAGTCTGGCTAGGACATCTACTTAGTAGATAAAAAGATAAGATGATATTTATTTATGTAATATTTATTTATGTAAAGGACTTCTTGGTTAGTACTATACAACAGTTAAATATTTTATATATTACCTGAATATTCCTGCTCTGTGTCTGTGACAGTGTGCAATCAGATGACCTTCAGATTCCACTGCTGCTTCATACATTGACTGCTTTCCTGAGCTTAATTGACGACTTTCCAATTTAAAAAACGCCACCTAGTGTCCATTTCCGGTACTAAAAACTGCGGCTATAGCCGCAGTTTGTCCTGTTGAAACCTTTTGAAATGGACAATTGTCTTTGATAAATTTTCACGCTTCAGTTGAATGACAGGTGTCAATATCTGAGTGAGGAAGGTTATTAAAACCGCCTGCTGTGTAAACATGATCGTTAATTAATTAATCTATGTTCATTATCCTATTTACCTGATGTTAATTGGAGGTAGAACCCCAGCTGTTTTATAGCTTAAATAAACAAGGTTATCAGTGACATCCGTGTTGTATTCAAACTCACCTGTTGCCTATGGCTATAGTAACATCTACTTATAAGGTTAATTAGATGAAAAATTTAATTGGCATAGACAAACAATATTAAAACAATCCAAAATCTTTATTTCAATATCATAGTCTTTTAGTAATGATAGCCGTAGTTTTTTTAACAGGAAGTAAAAGGGGAGATAAATCATGTAAAACTGGAAATGGGTCAATTGCACACTATGCAGGTGTGCAGAAATGACTTTTGTGCATTTTAAAAGAGGCACAGTCTCTTGTTCTTTAGGCAAAAGAGAGTAAAGCCACAACCACCCCCAACAAAAGATAACAAACTGCATCTCATGGGGGCTGCCATTATTGTACAAATGCGCCACCAGGTGGTGAAATGAGCAAAGGGAAATAACTCGCATACAGTACTTTTGAGCTATTTTACAATGTTTGAAACTATATTGCTACAATCTAGTGAAAAGTCCATAACTTTTCTAAATTGATTTTTCAAAAGTATCTGCCAGTTAACAATATTACATTCAAATTGAAAAGAAATATTTTTGTTGAAAAGATTTACAGTGAATCTTTTTTCTTTGAATTCTATTGCAAATCTGTCCCATAGGGGTTATAAAAAGTGCATTTTTTCAAAGTTTAATTGATTCATTCGCTTTTAATGTTTTACAGTTGTTTTTAGATACATTTTTTCAAAATAAAAATCTTAGTTAAAGTATTTTTAAAAATTTACCACATATCACTTATTGTATAAGAAGTGCCTGATTCTTAGAAAGAACTGTACTTAAATAACATTCCAATCAAGCAAATTTTTCCACTTTACTTGCAAATTTTATAATCGAAATTTACCCTAAAATGTTATTACCTAACGTTAAAAATGGCCGAAGACCATCAAACTACCTTAAAAATGCTCTGCTAGTCAACAAATTAAAGAAATTAACTGAATTACCCAGCACACCAGGCTGTAAAGGTGATATATTGGGTTTTTTTGTTTGGTGGTGTTTAACGCCACTTTCAGCAATTTTCCAGCAATATCATGTCGTCCAGTTTTTATTGGGGAAGGAAGCCGGAGTACCCGGAGAAAACCCCCGACCTGCGGTTGGAAAACTGGCAATCCTTGTCAATTAAGATTGGAGTCGAGTACACCCTGCCTGCAGTGAGAATCGAACCCGCTAAAGGTGATATAAAAATCAGAGATAAATGAAAAGGGATTTGCTGTAAGTTGTACTAGGTGGATCCACGTAGAAATCCATTAATGCATAATGCCAAGGGCAATATTTGTTTTGTTATATGAATATCTACATAATACAGATATTGACCGTAATATTGATACTTCATAGTCGGTGTAGAATGGAATGGATTGTCTAAATTTATACCTCGACAGACATTACTGGTGTTGTTATAATTTACTGTAAATCCTAGTTATATGACAGTACCATCTTTTACCATTTTTTACAAAGTAGACTTTATTAATAAGTGACGATAGTGAACGATCAATTGTAGAGTGGTCCTAAGATAAAGAACTATAATTTAAATTTGTGTGTTTTGGAATAAGAGATTTGATTACCCATTTCATATTTCTTCACTTCTTAAAAAATATTGTCTAAATAGTTAAATATACTTCAATTATAGTGACAATAATATTAATAATAAATTGACAACTGGAATGTAAGATATAAATATATCTTACTATTGATGTTGGTTTTATTTCCGAGATCGTCATTATTAATTGAGCCAATAGCGGAGAGATGGGTAATGAGATAGAGGCAAATAAAAAAAGGAATCTGTTAATAGCTGTTTTGTAACATTCTGACATCACAATGTCCGCAGAACCCTACGATACTATTTCCATCACATGATAGAAGAGTAAAATAGGTTTCCTCAGATCAAAGGAAAATTGAACCAAATAGCGATAAATACATGTAACAAGATGATGCATTGAGACTTTGGGGTCTGGATGACTGTGGAGTGGTAGAGGTACATCCACATGGTACACTGCTCTGTGACTGTCTGGGGTCTGGATGACTGTGGAGTGGTAGAGGTACATCCACATGGTAGATTGCTCTGTCTGGGGTTTGGATGACTGTGGAGTGGTAGAGGAACATCCACATGGTACACTGCTCTGTCTGGGGTCTGGATGACTGTGGAGTGGTAGAGGTTCATCCACATGGTACATTGCTCTGTCTGGGGTCTGGATGACTGTGGAGTGGTAGAGGTACATCCACATGGTAGATTGCTCTGTCTGGGGTCTGGATGACTGTGGAGTGGTAGAGGTACATCCACATGGTACATTGATCTGTCTGGGGTCTGGATGACTGTGGAGTGGTAGAGGTACATCCACATGGTACATTGCTCTGTCTGGGGTCTGGATGACTGTGGAGTGGTAGAAATACATCCACATGGTACACTGCTCTGTCTGGGGTCTGGATGACTGTGGAGTGGTAGAGGAACATCCACATGGTACATTGCTCTGTCTGGGGTCTGGATGACTGTGGAGTGGTAGAGGCTCATCCACATGGTACACTGCTCTGTCTGGGGTCTGGATGACTGTGGAGTGGTAGAGGAACATCCACATGGTACATTGCTCTGTCTGGGGTCTGGATGACTGTGGAGTGGTAGAGGTACATCCACATGGTACACTGCTCTGTCTGGGGTCTGGATGACTGTGGAGTGGTAGAGGTACATCCACATGGTACACTGCTCTGTCTGGGGTCTGGATGACTGTGGAGTAGTAGAGGTACATCCACATGGTACATTGCTCTGTCTGGGGTCTGGATGACTGTGGAGTGGTAGAGGTACATCCACATCGTACATTGATCTGTCTGGGGTCTGGATGACTGTGGAATGGTAGAGGTTCATCCACATGGTACATTGCTCTGTCTGGGGTCTGGATGACTGTGGAGTGGTAGAGGTACATCCACATGGTACATTGCTCTGTCTGAGGTCTGGATGACTGTGGAGTGGTAGAGGTACATCCACATGGTACATTGCTCTGTCTGGGGTCTGGATGACTGTGGAGTGGTAGAGGTTCATCCACATGGTACATTGCTCTGTCTGGGGTCTGGATGACTGTGGAGTGGTAGAGGTTCATCCACATGGTACATTGCTCTGTCTGGGGTCTGGATGACTGTGGAGTGGTAGAGGTACATCCACATGGTACATTGCTCTGTCTGGGGTCTGGATGACTGCGGAGTGGTAGAGGAACATCCACATGGTACACTGCTCTCTCTGGGGTCTGGATGACTGTGGAGTGGTAGAGGTTCATCCACATGGTACATTGCTCTGTCTGGGGTCTGGATGACTGTGGAGTGGTAGAGGTACATCCACATGGTACATTGCTCTGTCTGGGGTCTGGATGACTGTGGAGTGGTAGAGGTACATCCACATGGTACACTGCTCTGTCTGGGGTCTGGATGATTGTGGAGTGGTAGAGGTACATCCACATGGTACATTGCTCTGTCTGGGGTCTGGATGACTGTGGAGTGGTAGAGGTACATCCACATGGTACATTGCTCTGTCTGGGGTCTGGATGACTGTGGAGTGGTAGAGGTACATCCACATGGTACATTGCTCTGTCTGGGGTCTGGATGACTGTGGAGTGGTAGAGGTACATCCACATGGTACATTGCTCTGTCTGGGGTCTGGATGACTGTGGAGTGGTAGAGGTACATCCACATGGTACACTGCTCTGTCTGGGGTCTGGATGACTGTGGAGTGGTAGAGGTACATCCACATGGTACATTGCTCTGTCTGGTGTCTGGATGACTGTGGAGTGGTAGAGGTACATCCACATGGTACATTGCTCTGTCTGGGGTCTGGATGACTGTGGAGTGGTAGAGGTACATCCACATGGTACATTGCTCTGTCAAAATTATCAGGAGTGAACAGACTAGTTTAACACTGAAGAAAAATTAAATAGACTTATGTTGCTATTAGTCTGTAAGTTTTTTTGGATCAGCGTTTTTAACTGACCAATGTGCTTGCAGCTGCAAAGTCTAGTGGCATTCAATACAGTGTGAGGGAAGGGAAGTCAATTTGTCCCAAGACCAAGACCAATTCGTCCCAACTCCCCATTTTGTCGCAAGTCCATTGGTCCCAACTTGTTTTTAAAATATTATTATTTTTTTACTATATTATTTCAAAATCTATACATATTATTCACTCAAAAAACAAAACATTTTCACACACTCCCAACTATACTGAATGCACTACAATGAGATGTGTCCCCTATAGTCTCTGCATAGACTTTGGTGCCACCCAAAGTCCAACTGACTTCAGTGTGTTGATAGTGTAATTTCCCGGTTGGAGTACTCTCCCCTATACTGATATATTCAAACACAATCAAGTACATTTATAGCTCATTGAATTTGTAATTAAAACGTAAACCTTGTGTTTTCAAAAGATTTTAAAAAGTAATAATTATTTGCCCAAGCTGCTAATGAAACTTAATGAGACAAAATTATTATATAATTTGTTTTGTATTGTGTGCTTCTTAAATTTCAATAACTTGTAATTTCTATAGCTAAACAAAACTAAAAATTGTTCTAAAATATACTTTTTAAAACCAATTGTCCAAAAGTGGTACCAATTGTCAAAGACTTGGGGACAAATTGGTTGGGACCTATTTGAATGTGGGACCAACTGACCAGACACGGAGAGAAGAAACTGAATGTGAAATAATCTGTTCAGGTGTTGAACAGTTGGTATTGGTGACTGTGATGGTCTTAAGTATAGACTTTATATAAACTGGGTTGTTTGCAATCTTGAAGAGCATTGTTATTTTTGCTATATTTCTACGTGTTTCGATGGTTTTTAATTGAAGACCTTTCAACATGGAACCGACACTGCTGATGTTATGGTATCCCTGCTGATGTACGTTGTACTTTTTCTTCTTGTATTTGTTTCAGTGTGAGGTGCCCAGGTGGTAGCGCAGTATTCTAAATTTGATCTTCACAGTAATTTAACCTGTATGTGCCTTTTGCACAGGTGACAGATACATAATTGCATTCTTCTCGGTGGAATTGCATTCCCCAAAGTAGCTGACTCGGAATAAAACCCTGTTGAACCACAGGGAGTTTACTAGAGATGTACGTTGTATATACAGCTGCCGTCAGACGTTGCCAGTGTTCTCTGTGGCTGCATGGTATACAGCTGCCGTCAGACGTTACCAGTGCTCTTCTCGGTAGCTGCATGGTATACAGCTGCCGTCAGACGTTACCAGTGTCTCCTCGGTAGCTGCTTGATATACAGCTGCCGTCAGACGTTGCAAGTATTCTCCTCGGTTGCTGCATGGTATAAAGCTGCCGTCAGACGTTGCCAGTGTGTGTTCGATGGCTGCATAATATACAGCTGCCGTCAGACATTGCCATTGTTCTTCTCGGTGGCTGCATAAAATAAGATTCCGTCAGACGTTACCAGTGTCTTCTCGGTGGCTGCATAATATTCAGCTGCAGTCAGACGTTACCAGTGTCTTCTCGGTGGCTGCATAATATTCAGCTGCAGTCAGACGTTACCAGTGTCTTCTCGGTGGCTGCATAATATTCAGCTGCAGTCAGACGTTACCAGTGTCTTCTCGGTGGCCGCATAATATACAGCTGCCGTCAGACGTTACCAGTGTCTCCTTGGTGGCTGCATGGTATACAGCTGCCGTCAGACTTTGCCAGTGTTATTCTCGGTGGCTGCATAATAGACAGCTGCCGTCAGACGTTGCCAGTGTTATTCTCGGTGGCTGCATGGTATACAGCTGCCGTCAGACGTTGCCAGTGTCTTCTCGGTGGCTGCATGGTATACAGCTGCCGTCAGACGTTCCCATTGTTCTTCTCGGTGGTTGCATAAAATACTTATAAAATATTATAACACTTTAATTTTCACGTGACTACATGTCATTTATCAGATAGGCCAAGGGCTCCATTCAAGATGCTCCTAGTATCAAAAAGATAGAAAACAATGGCTGATCATATTATTCTTCAGCAAATCGCAGTAGTCACATGGAAATGAACAGCCTAGCTAACATAATTTCTTTGTAAATAATTATTCTTGTGACCTGTGGTAATGTAAATTATGCTCATTTTTAATAAAAATTTAAGTTGAAATCGTGCATGTATGAGGTCAGTTTTATCAAAGCAGGTTAGGCAGCGTTTTGACTGGCAGACGAGATGTTGTTTGACTGGCAGACGAGATGTTGTTTGACTGGCAGACGAGATGTTGTTTGACTGGCAGACAATATGTTATTTGACTGGCAGACAATATGTTGTTTGGCTGGCAGACGAGATGTTGTTTGACTGGCAGACCAGATGTTTTTTGACTGGCAGACAAGATGCTGTTTGACTGGCAGACGAGATGTTGCTTGACTGGCAGACGAGATGCTGTTTGATAGCAGACGAGATGTTGTTTAACTGGCAGACAAGATGTTGTTTGACTGGCAGACGAGATGTTGTTTGACTGGCAGACGAGATGTTGTTTGATAGCAGACGAGATGTTGTTTGACTGGTAGACAATATGTTGTTTGACTGGCAGACGAGATGTTGTTTGACTGGCAGACGAGATGTTGTTTGACTGGCAGACGAGATGTTGTTTGATAGCAGACGAGATGTTATTTGACTGGCAGACAATATGTTGTTTGACTGGCAGACGAGATGTTGTTTGACTGGCGGACGAGATGTTGTTTGATAGCAGACGAGATGTTATTTAACTGGCAGACAATATGTTGTTTGACTGGCAGACAAGATGTTGTTTGACTGGCAGACGAGATGTTGTTTCAATAGTTGTCGGCCATCCGTTATCGCCGTATATTATGTTTGTTTATTAACGTGTCCTGATTATAGCTGAAATACTGTTTGCTAGACATTAAGCAAACAGTTATCCATCAATGGACCAGTTTTCGATCAGCGTGAAGTCACTTAATCGCCTACACTATGTGCGGAACCCTAAAATTGTTGTTAACATGTGAAAAATCATAAAATTATAGTATTAGGAATTGATTCAAAAGATGTGTAGTCGCATGCAAGATAGAATCATTGTGCATTAGTCGAATTCCCTACTTCAGATCTGCCCAGCATGTCAGCATGTCTCTGTGTGGTGGATGAGGATGCATATTGATAGATTTTCAATAACAATCAACTAAATCGAAATAGGTAAAACTATTCCTTGTGTGAGAAAGCGAATTAGTCAAAACCAGTGCCCGGTGTCGTATGATCAGCTTCATACTAGACACAAAAACAAGTCTGCCTGATGAGTAGCACAACTTCTAAAATCAAACAAGCCTTATCTTACTATTTTTATGCTGTTTTAATATTGTTTATTTCCCTTGTGTGTTTGGTTTACTCTAAATTGTAATTTATGTCTATAAATTAATGTTTGCTCTTTATTATAACTAGAGCTATATCACATAATAATATCTCTGTTATAACAAGCTACTAGAATGATTTATAGGTTCCTGTCGACAGGACATCCCTCCTCGCCTTTTTATTCTGTTGTAAAACTTTTAAACGTCTTAAATTATATTCTGCCCTTTATATTCATTTCTAACGAAATAATAAACTCTTTCACAAAAATACAAAGTTTCTGACAAATTGTCGGTCGACTGGTGTAGCAGACATATAATTACATTTTTTTATATAATAAGAAATATGCATGCAAAATGTAAATAGTAATAACTAATAAAAAGCGGATTAATTTTACCCAATCAGTAGAAGTAATAATTATATTTTTCTGTGAAACTTTTATTTAAAAAAAGGTTATTTTTATGTTTTTCTTCTTACTGTTGGCAAAATCCGGATTTTCATCCTGTACCAAGGACGGTTTTCAATTATGCAATTAGGTCAACCGGAAGTGACCGTTCAGGTGTAACGAAAATTATAATTTAGGAAATATTATCAATAAGCACAGTAAATGGTAAGTAGACACATACCTGCCAAATGTTTAATACGAGATATACGTATTGGCGATATAGTTGCTGGATCCCAAGACATATTGTTTGATCTCATTTAATTAGTCGATGCAGCGATCGCCGCTCTTATTGATCTGCCACCGACACCGTGTTTACCTTTTTTATGTTGGTTTGTATTATGCTTTAGAATCTGAAATCGAAATTTCACTTGAAGTTATTTCATATTTCAAGATTCGAAATCTCCTATGTGGGTACTGCATTATCATTTTACTAGAAGGATGTTCTAACATATTATTAATACAGTAATATCAGTATGCCTTAAAAATGTACATGAACAATAATTATAAAATTCTGATAAACCATATATCATTTGTTGGATTAGACTTGTTTGTGAAAATCCTTCTGCAGCCCCAGGTTTTCTGTCTCAGTATATAGCTACTGTCTGTATGGTTCTGGAATCGTGTGTACTCTGTGTGAAGCTGATAGAAATGAAAACATCTATAAAAAAAACTGACAATGTTTGTTTCCATTTTACATGTGCATGTTTATAAAAAGTTTTAAAATATTTGTACTACAAGTCACATTTATTTTGATGAAGGTTTTTGTGTGACAATTGAAAAATTATATCGTTGACCTTTTCAAAATCTCACATGCATACAGACAAATTACAAAATATTTTTCATTAAATTATTTTGACAATAAAAGATTACATGTACATGTATTCCTTAAGTTGTTAAAGTGCATCAAAATTGTTACATACTAATTAATATTTTTTGAATTTAAGATAAACCAAAATAATTTAAGAAGAAACTTATTTTGTCAAAATTATTTATAAAATAATAAACCTTAGTATTTTGTGTGTACTCAACTACATGTACTAGTACTAGTGTATAAACTGTTAACAACATATATTTAAATTTAATTAATTAACTTTTATTGTATTACTCTACATACACATTTTCCAAATTTCATTAACTTTTTACTATAGTTAGTTTTAGTGACTTCATACATGTATATGATCCTTGCTTTATAAGTATCTACTAGTAAATGTACAAAATATGTAACTTGCATTGTGTTTTCAGTTTCTACATGTACTAGTACATCACAATCATTAATTAAAATCTCTTTTGTGACTTTCTTTGTATTTTAAAAAGATTTATTTCTTCCTACTTTCTATGGCATTTTTAAACCAATTTAGACATTTTTATTTATAACATACCTAATTTTAAAAGTTCAGTGTCAGGTACTGAACAAATAACAAGCAATTAACAAATAAACAAGGCTTATCAGTATCTTATATAAAATTACATCACAGAAATATTTACTCCCGTGTTCCTCATGCCTTGTTCTCAGTTAAGCTTGTGTGCAAGTTTGTGATTTCAAAATGGTCAATGGTCAAGTTTATGCTACATTTGTAGGTCGTATGTCATAAGTCATCACCGCAGTTTCCATATTCTTCAAAGAGCAAAGGCAGAAAAGCATATTTTAAAAATGGGTTATTTATCATATTTACTGGATAAAGCAAATTATTACGTCACAACCTGCAATCTCATCAGTTCATGGTAAATACTGTCAATATGCATGGTGGCGCCCCCATATACTAAATTTTACCACCTTTAATCCACTCTGGAAGCGTAACGATTGAGGATACTAGAGCTAGTATAATACAACATCAAAAGGCAAATATGTTTCTTTTTATTTGATGAATAATAAAATAAATTTTCATTTTCATTTTTTTTGGTAAAGTTTCATGTATATAGAATAGTGACATATTAAACCAAATATGTGTATTAGATAAATATAAATTATAAAATGTGTGTTTTAAATATACTTGTACTCCAAAAAGTTAGGAGCATGATTTCACAGGATATTCAGACCTGTGATGACAGACTTACATGTAACTAAAATTTACTGGATCGACAAACAAATCCAAAAATTATGAATTGTAGACTTAGAAAGAAAAAAGATAGAATTTGTTGTTACAATATTTCCCAGTTTTCCAGTAATACATGACATCTAAATGTACAAAGACGTATACATGTACGTACTAGTATATGCACATGGATCTATTTTTTCTCTCATCAAAAAACAAAGATTTCCTGCTTTAAACTATCAACATAGTTTTATGTACATGTATGAAAGAAGCTTTGAAAAGTCATATTTCTGACATTTTTACATAACAATTTAAACAGTTTAACTTTTTATACTTTTGAAAACAGCTTATGAAATAAAAAAAATCTATAAAAAGTAAATGTGTCACTTAGTACATGTACATGTATGATGTATATATCCTGCTGTACAACTTGTTTGGATTACTTCCTAATTATAATTTATTTTTTTAAGTACAGTGTCAGTGACTTGTAATTTATAAAATCATTTCAGTGTTCACAAGTTTTGTTTGTTTGTTTTAATTTTGTTTTTAAGTCCACTTTCAGCTATATCATGGCATCCAGTTTTTATTGGGACAGGAAGCAGAAGTCAGTACCTAGACAAAATCCCAGGCCTTCTGCAGGAAAACTCAGCAATCCTTGTCAATTGGAGGCGAGCACACTCTGCTCACAGGTGTTTTCAAGTCAGGGTTTTTATATTACATTATTAAGAGATGTATTTAAAGTAACAAAAAACTATAGTACATGTATAAACTCAGAATTCATATCACCTATCCTGTAGTGTATGCATGTAGTCATGTTATCAATATAACTGCCACTAATATACATAATTATCAGTTATAATTTGATTACAATATAATTACAAAGCTAAAGATTGGATAGTAATGACTAAATATGGAACATAATTAACAAGGGACAGATAACTCCTACAGATTAGGGACAGATAACCCCAAACAAGGGACATATAACTCTTACAGATTATTGTATTTATGGACTTTATTAGAAATTTATATCCACTTTACATGTACATGTTAATGTCAAGATAATATGTCATATATTATTGAAGGCCTATCATGTCAGTGTAACAAACAACAATATCATCTGAATGGTCAATTACATGTATGTGATAATGTACTAGTACATGTACATGTATGTAGGAAGGAGATGATCCAAACACCAGACTTAATGAACATGTGTCAGGGATAAATTTAATTTCTGTGCCAAGATGTGTAAAGTACCCAGTTCATTGTAAAAAACAGTCATTCTGAAAGTATTTAAAAATTTTTCAGGACATTCTAGTAAGTAATAATAAAATAATAATTTTGTTTCAGGACCGAATGATTACCCGATAGACCAAACAATTTTTCTATTATTTTTCCAGAAGTGTAGAAAAACTAATTAATTCCAAACTTTCAACCCTACTCTTTCATTTTTTTTCCTTGTCCTTACATTTTTTTACTAAACATGTCCATCTGACCTGCAGATTCATTGAAAAATAACATAGAAAACAGTGTTTCTTCAATAGTTGCTTTGGTATGTTGAACAAAACCCATGTACATGTGTATGTGTAACTATATATTTATTGAAATTAACCAATAGAAATATATACTAGTGTAAGCCTTCGGAAATGTATTTAATCATGATTAATCAGACATGGGTAACATTATGGATCAGTTGTCACACATTAATCTTATAATTTATGTGGAATCATGTTTCATATTATCTAATTGTCTAATTATCTGATTACAAATTGTATTTTTCATTATTTACAGACTTTACTGTATTTATATTGTTTCAAAATTTCACTGTTTAGGGAACACATTGGCTTCAATGACAATCTCAAAACTGTAACTGACTTATAAAAATACTACATGTACATGTATGTACTTTTCCCCTAGACTAAGGGTCTGAAACATCTGACCACCCCCCCCCCCCCCCACTAGACTTAGTGTCTCAAACATCTGACCACACCCCCACTAGACTGTCTCAAACATCTGACCCCCCCCCCCCCCCCCGCCCAGTAGACTAGTGTTTCAAAATTTCACTGTTTAGGGAACACATTGGCTTCAATGACAATCTCAAAACTGTAACTGACTTATAAACTTACTACATGTACATGTATGTACTTTTCCCCTAGACTAAGGGTCTGAAACATCTGACCACCCCCCCACTAGACTTAGTGTCTCAAACATCTGACCACACCCCCCACTAGACTGTCTCAAACATCTGACCCCCCACCCAGTAGACTAACACCCCCCCCCCCCCCCCCCCGCCCAGTAGACTAAGGGTCTCAAACATCTGACCATACCCTCACCCACTGGACTTCATTATTTCGAACATAAATAAAAGAATTTGGCACTGGGTGGCAGCAACTGGTGGATCCCACAGTGGACACAGCATTGCCAATTGGGCAAGTGCGAGCCGTGTGAACTCCATGTGTCTTGTGATAGTCTAATGCATTGTGTATTTTTTATTGGGGGGTTCAATTGGAAGTCTTACCAGACTAAGTGTCTGAAACATCTGACCAAACCCCCGCCCACTAGGCTAAGGGTCTCAAACTTCTGACCACACCCCCGCCCACTAGGCTAAGGGTCTCAAAACACCTTACCACACTAGTAACATTTGTACAATGTATTATAAACTTTTTCGGATTTTAAGCAGACTTCATCTTTTGTGTAATAATTCATTTTCAAATTTATTGCTTTTGTCAATTAATTGTACAGTTATACAACCATTTTCCACCATGCAGTGTTAAACTATGACCCAGGGTCGCAAGGGACAGGATATACACAGATGACACAATATTATTCTTATTACATGTATATATTAAAATTCTTTTGTAATTTTTGAAAGTCCTTGGGTAATGATTATATAAGATTAGCAGATCATTAATGACGTAAATTGAAAACATATTATTCTGTATATACATGTACCTGTTTGTTGCCCATTAAAAAAAAGATACTGAAAAGGAGAGTATGATAATTAAATTGTGTCTACATGTATGTGGAATAATGGGGACTTGTTTTAAAAATTTGCATTGTTGAACTCAAGAAAGTAACTTTTACACCTTTATATGTGAAACTGTCTGTGTGGTTTGTATTTCATGAAAATTTTAACATTTTATTGAGTGTTTCAGCTTCTATTTGGGTCATTTTACTGAACACTATAAAAATCAAATCATATAAAAAAAATTGTAAAAATAGTTTACCAGACCAATTTAGAATATGCTGTAACCCTAATGCTGGAAAAATGCTGCAAGAAAAATGATTAAATCCCCCCATTTTCAAACAATGCATGCATTGAACCACATCAAAATGTATAGTCCAGCTGAGCTCCCATATGCTTTCCCATAGGCATGTACTACAAAATACACTACATTATATATATATATATATATATTTATATATACAGTTTAATATTTGAACAGAGCCACAGCAGATTGGTATTGTACATGTACATTTTTATTGTGTGCATATGTCATGATAGATAATTCAGTGAATACATGTACATGTAATTCTGACATACATGTATTTGTGGAATGTGAAATACAATGTTAGGGAGTAACTGCATCAGAGAATCTAATTTTATGAACATTTCTGGTTCTAGTTCAAAATAAGTACCAAAATAAGTGTTTGTTTGCTGTTTCTGAATCAAAATCCACCCCCCCTTTTCCAACAAAAACCAGTTTCAGTAACTTTTTTGTTAATTTAGCAGTGTTAAGGTAATGCAGGTATATTAGTATTTCAAAATGTGCCTGACTTGTAAATATTCAGGATTCATTACGTACTAGTATTGCAATGTTCATTGGGTTTTGGAAACATAGCCTTCTTAACACATTGTTTTCAAAAACATTGTCCCCCCCACCAAATAAAAACTGGACATTGCTAAAAAAATTGCTGTAAGTGGTGTTAGACACCAAACAAACAAACAAAAACAGTGTTTGAGAAACAGCAAACACAATATTGTTTAAGGATGGCCTTTCAGTAGTCTGTGATAAAGTATTTATGTGTTAAAAGTCAAATTACAGTGGGGTGTTTGTTTCATTTAATTGATCTGTAATTGGATTCATGACATTGACTGCAGTGACATTTATCTGTAGGCACTGTGGAAAACATGGCATTGTACTCCACATTTTGTGGATGGATGTGGAAAATACGGAATTGTACTCCACTTTGTGTGGATGGCTGTGAAAAATAAGGAATTGTACTCCACATTGTGTGGATGGATGTGGAAAATACGGAATTGTACTCCACATTGTGTGGATGGATGTAGAAAATATGGAATTGTACTCCACTTTGTGTGGATGGCTGTGGAAAATACAGCATTGTACTAAACATTTTTATGGATGGATTATTGCAGCACTCATGGGCCTTCAACATGTTCAAGTCTTTAAACAAGTTATATTACATGTAGCCAATACTAATATAATAAATCCTACTTCATTTTCTGCCCAATATACTGCATATATATAAGCGATATTTGGTTTGTTTTTTTCCTCTGATTCTAGCTAAAGCATTGAAAGCTTCTTGGCCCATTACAATTTTCTAATGGCCCATCAAAATCATTTAGCCATTCATCTTTAAAATAGCACTCTGAAACCATAAATATCACAAGTGTAAAAGACTGAAGAATTTTTAGGTATCATTTTCAAAATAACATGTGTTTTCAGAGGACTGTTTCAAAATAACATGGATTTTCAGGGGTCTGTTTCAAAATAACAAGGATTTTCAAGGGTCATTGTAAATTAACAAGGATTTTCAGTGGTCAGTATCAAAACAAAGATTTTACATGTAAAATGTACACATACATAATATGTAATAAATTTGACAAAGAAAGAAAATAGTATTGAATAGATGTAAGGGAGTGGGCTTAGTTTTGAGATATAATTGATTAAAAAATTTGGTGGGAATTTAATAAACAGCTTGTTCCAGATTTTTCAAATAATTGTGCATAATTTATGTACTAATATGTGTTTACATGTGAATTTGAACTGAAGTTATATGTGATAAGTTATTTTTATGTCATGTATTTTTTAATTACAAATTATTCTTTATATCTTCAATCGATACTAAAAAAAATCAATATAAGGATTAATATAAACATGTACATGTAGGGTAGTTACAATTGTAGATATATACACACTGTACATGTAAATGTCAGGCATGCTAGTTAAACTAGTAGTTTTCCTCCAAATGTCCCCCAAATGATTGATCAGCCAGGGTTTATCTTTATAAGGCTAGTCTATTGATTTTTTTTTTATGTATATTTCAGTTTTTACAGCAGCCCAGTGTGAAGTTGTGTTTATTCTAGAGACAGCTACAGACATAGACAAGGTTTGTTGTCATTGGAAATTAATTATTTAGGTCATTATTGACACATAGTAGGGGATTTCTGAAGGGCTTCCTAGCAAGTGCATGCCTTTATTATACAGGTCAAAGTTGTCATGCTTCAAAGAAAAGGGGGGGGGGGGTGTTAAGAATGTATGCATATGCCTTTTTGTAAAAAATTATTTAGTTTAGGTCAATATTAGTTATCACATGCTAGGTGGATTCCTCAAGAGTGCATGACTTTCATGACTTTAAAGACAGTTTATTATTTTGGTCAATATTAAAACAGTCAGACTTAAATGGAAAAGTGGTATGGGGGGGGGGGGGAGGCTAGACGAATTTCAGAAAGGTTTTCTAGCAAGTGCATGCTTATGTTGACACATTAAGATTATTGATTTGCATTGTGATATTAGTGTTTTTATCTCCCATGACCTGAATGGTTATTTCAGCCTTGTGACGTTGTTGCTGATGGTGCCTGTAAAACTTTTCACATTTCTATCTTTAATCTGAAACCACTGGCCAGATTGAAACCAAACTTGGTCACAATATTCATTGGATGGACCTTTACAAAGTTTGTTTTTCAATCTGAATACAGAAATGGTTTCCACCACAAGAATTATTTCAACATAGAACCCCATAGGAAAAAAGTTTGAAAAGGTTTATTCTCTGACACCAGATACATGTAAGCAATAGAAACAAAAATTATCCCCAATATTCAGTAGATGGTCCTCTATAAAGTTTATATTTTTTTGCCAATTAGACATGTGTTAGATATTCAAAATGGCCACCACTGCATGACTTAGTTTAAAATTGGACCTATTATTGGAGAAATGTTTAAAAGACCTTTTCTGAAACTGCTTAACTAGACGTAACTAGGTGAAACAAAACTTATCACCAGTATTCATTGATTGTTCCTTTGTATGGTTTATGTTTTTTTTTATCCCAAAAGGAAAATCGAAATGGCCACCAACCAAGGACTCAGTTTAACATTGGCCCCTACATGTATGGTAGAAAAAATTTAAAAGGCTTGTTCTCTGAAATCACTTAACCAGTTGAAACAAAGCTTATCACCAGTTTTCATTCCATGTTCTTCTATTAGGTTTATGTTTTTTATGCAAATCTAAAATTCACAATGGATGCCACTGCAGGCCTGGATATGTTTTAACACAGGACACTATGGGGAAGGCTTCTTCTTAGTTTCCGGTTAACCAATGGAAACAAAACTTGGGAATATTTATAAGATGGTCCTCTAAAATTATTAGCTTACCTTTGCCATCGCTTGACATCCATCATCTCTGTCTGTTGTCCGTCATAAACCATTTGTCCAATTTTATTCAAACTTGGGCGCAATCATCCTTAGGTATGCTAGTTTCAAATTTTTGTCCATGGTGTTGACCAATAGAATTTGTAAACACAGAGCAGTTGACCAATAGAATCAGTTTATACCAAGCATACTAATAGGTGTCAAAAACAATATAAATTGATCAGCACATTAATTTCTACAAAAAATCCTCTTATGTAAATTACAACTTTTGATAAAATACCCCTTTTTTGAAACTTTAAAACTATAAGGGCTAGATTCACATTGGGAATTGCTTAAATGACAATGCCTACAAAACACATAGTTGGTTCTAAATTGTCTGACTACTTGTAAGATTAATCCCATTTTTTTATTTTTTATGAGATTTTTAGTTTTTGTTCTGTAACCTACAACTATTTCAGCTACATTAAAACTGTAAATTGTAAAAGTGATCAGCAATACAAGTCCTTCAATTGAATTTATTGGTCTGAAATTGTCACATGTCTACTTGAAGAAGTTATTGCCCTTCAATTACAATTTTAGACAAAATTAACAGTTTTTGCTGTAGATATTAAAAACTTATTACCTTGAGTAAAACTGTAAATAACAATAATAATCAGAAGGACAAGGTCTTATTGTCAGATGACACCTTATAGGAGTTATTGCCCTTTAATAACAATTTTTGGTGAAAAAAAATTTTTTAAAAGATACTGCAGTTATAGTGTTTTCTGAACCATTTTTTCCATTTTTGTAAAGCATGACATGTTAGAATTAGCTATATCAATTTAGATTAAAGCAAATGGACATGGATTTGTTATTGCATTATCTAGAAACTTAAATGGCTTTCATTTGACATGCATGTAACAGGGTCATTGAAAAGCTTTGTTTTCTAATTTTAGCAAGTTTATAATAAATTAACTACGAAACTAAAAAATGTAGACAAAATATATTGCTGACTTACATGTGCGTGGGTGGCATAGGATGAATTTTATTGATTTAAATTCTCTCAATTAAGGTATCCGGACCATAATTGACCACGTGATCATATTTGATGTCCCAGATGTCCATTGTATTTCAGTGGAGCAGACCTCGGTAATTTCCGGCAAACATCGGAAATACTGTTTGAGTAACTAAATTTTTTTGCTCAGAAATGTATACATTGACTCAAAATATTTTATTTGTATCATTATTTGGCAATACATTGATTGAATAAAGCTGTATTTCTTTGTCCAAAAATGAAATTGAACCGTGACTTGAATTATGGGTCGGATACCTTAAATTTCTCCCCCCATTTGCGATAAATAAATCTGCCATATACATGTACATGTAATAGGAACACATTTCAGCAGATGTCTGCATTGTATGATGGGAAATGTTAGTCATATAAATACAGTTTTCACCAATCCTGTTTTTTTTAAGTTAATCTCTAAGTTATTGAAAATCACACTTAACCTTGTTGAACAGTTACTTCCTCAAATTTAATCATATCTGACGGAAAACTTTAACATGTAAGTATGCATACATTTGTACATATAAGGATGTACACTTTCTGTACTCTGGAATTTAAAGAGATTATTTGTGTACTTGTTAATTATTTAGTTTTAATTTATGTACCATTTCTCTGTTGATTAATACTAGTATTGTGAAGATACTAGTATGATTATAGATCCTATAGTTTTTGTCAATTTTTACATACAATGTAGTGATTGTGATGTGATGATAATTGGATAAGCTATTACAGACACCAAACAAACAAACACACCAACTTGCATAGTACAGTAATGGAGGCGGAAGGTTTGGCATGCCGTAAAACCTGGTGTAACCCACCATTTCTTTTGCCTTTACCAATTCAGGACCATTGCTGAAGCTGCTGTATTTTTAGTTTTTGGCAGGGTTCACCACAGGCTATTCGAGTGCGGTGCTCCTCAACTCTTGAATTTGTTTCCTCCACCCTTGAATTTTGAGCTCCATACTGAAAGTTCGACTTTATTCCTAAAACAATGAAGTTTTTAAATACAAAAATACAGGTATTGTGACTGGTAGCAAAAACACAAGCAGGAAAACAAAAACAAAGACTGATAAATACTATTATGAATAAATACAATTTTTATGAGTAAGGAAATCGATCATCGTCCAACTTGCACCACCCTTGGATTTTGAGCTATGGTGATCCCTGTATCGATCATCGTCCGACTTGCACCACCCTTGGATTTTGAGCTATGGTGATCCCTGTTTTGGTTTTAAAATTTGCCAGTTTCTTGGACTTTGATTTTTGGATTCTCCTTTTTGAGAGTTTTTTTTTGTGCTCGGTATTTCATTATTACCTTCATAGAATTAAAGACATAATATACAGTTTGCATACATAGAACTTTACTTATAAAGGGTATTCTAATATAACTTACCTAAAACCCTTTGAGTCCACACCAGGTGTAAAATAAGTATATGTTCCTAAGCAATGTCATAAATGATCAACACTCTCTATGGCAATGTCAAGATTGTCCACATAATTTAATGACATCACAATCAAATTTGTGCTCTTAATGTCTGACAAGTCTTTCAATTCAAATGTTACGTTGTAAAACAAAGTAAATATATACAGTGTATGAATTGTAATAGGTCATGAATATATACTGATTTTACCATGGGTTGGCCCTTTATGTCCACATTTTATATTCCCTACTTGCGGTAAACAAGATTTATCTCCCATTTGCAGAGTTATCTGTTCTTTAGAGCAGGTATTTTATAGTACCTACTGTGGGTAAAAAGTGGTTTTTCTACAATATTTTTTTATTCACATATAGCAAAGCATCCGGTAAAATTTATTATGATATGCAAACTAATTCTGCAGTTTTTTTAGTTGTACTGGAAGAGTCAGTCCATAGACATTATTTTAAAAAAAATAAAAACATGATTTTTCCCTATCTGTTCAATACTAGATACCTGCTGTTATGAAAGACAACTCTTGCAAATGGGAAGTAACTCTTGTATTCCGAAAAAAGGGAATATGTATATTGAACATTAAAGGCCAACCGTGGTAAAATCAGTATATATTCTTGCCCCTAATGAATTATTTCTTAACTTTAGAGAATATATTTTCTGTAATTAATGTTTTTTTAAGAACTCTGGCCACTTGTATCAATGACTATTTATGCTTTCTATAACTTGAGTTTTGTAAAATCATACTTTCATATATATTGGACAATGACCTGTTAGAGGGAAATGTAAACAATGCTTGCTTTATAAACCAAATTGAGAGACCACTCAAAATATAATCTCAACTCAACTATTTATATTACAGTCAAATTTCAATGAGTTGTGGTCTTAATTTTGGAAAACCCAAAGGGTCCCCAAGAAAATGCCAAAACAGCTGTAAACATGTCTAGAAATGAGCTACATGTATGTTTAATGAGCGTAAAAAAAAATTTTAAATTTGAATAAGTTTCTAGTGCTTATACATATGTCTGCTCCAAAAATAAAGGACATCCCGGACACCAGCTATGATCACGTGGTCAATTGTGGTCTAGCTACCTTAACAAACCAGTACAAGTATTTTGTTCATAAAGCCAGATAATATTTGCATGTACATGTACATGTAAATAGAATGAAATAAAAAATTTATCCTAATTTATTTCCACTATGTAAACATGATTTTGTTTGTTTGAATGGTGTTAAATGCCACTTTCAGCAATTTTTAAGGTATATCATGGCGTCCATGGTGGAGGAAGCCAGAGTTCCCAGCAGAAACACCCGATCGTCGGTAGTAAAACTGACAATCCTTGTCAATTAAGATTGCAGTCAAGTACGCCTTGCCAGCAGTAAAACTGACAATCCTTGTCAAATAAAGATTGCTGTCAAGTACACCTTGCCAGCAGAGATGAACCCACAATCTCAGTGTTGGCAGGCCATGTAATAGAAGACGAACTAGTAGTACCTTAACCACTTGGCCACCGAGGCCCCGGCAGGCCATGTAATAGAAGACAAACTACTAGTACCTTAACCACTTGGCCACCGAGGCCCCGGCAGGCCATGTAATAGAACTAGTAGTACCTTAACCACTTGTCCACCGAGGGTCCTGTCCACATGATAAACACAAATTAGAATTTAAGAGATTGAAGTTCTTATGATCAGCTTACACAATATTTTTATTAATTATTGGTTTGGTTGAGTTTTAACTTTATTGGCTATAATTACATATTTTCTTGTTTTTTCAGATACATGTTATGGACCTGGAATCATTTGTAACCATGACGATGGATTTCATCCAGTGATGGTTATATCTGTCTCGTAACAACACAAACATAGAAAACATTCAGAAATTATAATACTTTTGGCCTCTTTATAGACTTGTAACTATGGGTGACTTCATCCCTCCATGGAACCTTCTACAGCTGGCTCTGATAGCAATCTATCCTATGTATCTCTCCTTCTTCAGAATAGCCAATGGTAAGTCTTATCTTTGACTTATATATAGATTTGTAACTATTGGTGATTTCATCTCTCCATGGATCCTTGTACAGCTGTGTGCAGAACAAAATACATGTATGTTGGAGTTCTCAAAGTAGCAAAATTTAAAATAATAAACATTGATTGAAAATTTTCGATATTTGGGATGAAATTTATACAAGCCTGGAAAATTGAGCTTAAAACCGTTAAAGAGGGAGGTTAGACATTTTGTCAGTGTCATTCAGATGTGATTATATCATCCAAAATTTTTGATTTCGTTTGCCGCACGACCTATACCTTTTTATTGGTTAATAATGAAGTTTTTCATTTTAACTTACACAAAAAACTGTTTTCTGGGGGCAAATATTTGAGGTTTTTCAAACAAATGAACTTAACTGCAAAGGGTACCATATGGAAAATGCATTGTAAATAATTGCGATTTTGTAACCCGATGTATCTCTCCATCTTCAGAATTTTGATCTTTATATAGTTTAATTTGCTCTCTAAGATAATATATGATTGGCCAATTCAAATGGAGCTGAATTAACCTGATTTAGTCACATGACCTGTTCTTACATGTGCATCATTAAAATTCAAATAGTTTCATGATATTAATTCTGTTTTACTGTCACATATTATGTACTAGAATTAAATAATAAGGAATATTTCAAATTTTGGAACAGGTTAAATTTCTTACCTGGACCTGTGTCTGTTTACACCCTCATAAACTGACCCAAAACAGGTTATTTTGTATAACCTGTTCAGAGAATTTGAAATGGTATAATAATGTTACTGTCATTTCATGTAGAATTATTTATAGTTGACCTTGACCCATTTTATTAAGATTGATGGGTTTTTAGTTTGCAGAGTTGTGATCGATGTTATTTGGGTCTTTTTCAGGAATGTCTTTACTGGCGTTGTATGTTGATCTATTAATAGTGTGTGTTCCAGTGCTTCTTATACAGATGAAATTGGGTGGATATCATCAGAAAGGAATTGTGGGAATATTTTCTCAACACGTTCCCATAGCAAAAGGTAAATGAAACACCTTCCAACAGTTAAAATTTAAAATAAAAAAATAGTTTTCTCAACATGGCCCTATAGAAAAAGTTTTGGTTCAGAAGTTGAAAATCATTGCCTGAAATGTCAGGCATATACAATTATGTAAATTTTGATGTGCCTGTCTAGTATTGTGGTAAACCTATTTCTATTTCTTCCCAAGTTCAGGAAAAACATTGCTAAAATTTTCCCAATTGAAAAGGAAGCTGGGCTGTTTTTAAAAAAAGGCAACAAAATCATGTCTGCATATTGTACATGTAAAGTCACATGGTACTTGATCACATGGTTTTTCTCAGAAAAATATACTGTCTTCTTATTCTCCTAGGTGTAGGAGTGGCATTACTGATAAATCTTTCTTCTTATTCTCCTAGGTATTGGAGTGGCATTGTTGATAGATCTGTTCCTGACCTGTGTGTATATTGCTCCTTTGATCTGCCATGTTGGTTTGTATGCTGTAATGGCAATGATACAGAATCCTTATGTTTGGGGATCATGCAAGAATGGATGGAATACCCACAATTGTATGGATCATGTGACCTCAACGTAAGTTAATTAAGGTCATGTGATTATAATGTGATGAATTAAGATCAGGTGATTACAACCAAAGTTGTTAAAGGTCATGTGACTATATTGTGATGAATTGCAATCATGTGATTACAGTGTAAGTTGGTTAAGGTCATGTGACTATATTGTGATGAATTGCAATCATGTGATTACAGTGTAAGTTGGTTAAGGTCATGTGACTATAATGTGATGAATTGCAATCATGTGATTACAGTGTAAGTTGGTTAAGGTCATGTGACTATATTGTGATGAATTGCAATCATGTGATTACAGTGTAAGTTGGTTAAGGTCATGTGACTATAATGTGTTGAGTTCAGATCATGGTTAATTAGACATGTGATTACTAGAAAATTTATTAAGATCATGTGATCACATTTAATGAGTCTATGGCATTGGGCAAATTATTGTGTGTTTCATAGTTTATTTTTGACATCTTTTTGGCCAACATTTACAATGTCTAGTTTATAGTAGAAAAAAAAAACATTACAGGATGATATCTATTTATTTGTAGTGAGACTGTACCGGAATTGATTGAGTCATCCCAAACAAACCTACAGAGTGACTACAGTTTACCAGAGAAAGAATTCTTTGAGTAAGTTTTGTAAAAGGGGTTATGGACTTTTGGATTGGTTGAGTTGGGGACTTTTGGAATGGTGGAGGGTAGGGACTTTTGGAATGGTGGGGGTAGGGGCTTATTGGAATATTGGGGGTAAGGACTTTTGGATTGGTGGAGGTTGGGACTTATTGGAATGGTGGAGGGTAGGGACTTTTGGAATGGTGGGGGTAGGGACTTTAAGAATAGTGGGGGTAGGGACATTTGAATTGGTGGGGGTAGAGGCTTTTGATTTGGTGGGGGTAGGGACTTTTGGAATGGTGGGCATAGATTATGAGCTAAGCTTAGTGTTAAGAGTTTTACTGACTGGTTAATACTTGCTTTTCTGGCTTCTCCCAAATCAACACTGTAAACTATGATTAAACAGAAATAGAGGTTACTGCAATGGAGTTATGTCCCTTTTGGTTCTGTTACAGTAATGTCCCTTATAGTATATATTCCTTAATTTACAAGGATTGCTAGTTTTTCTGCTGAACATTGTTAGTTTTCACTGGATAACTTTACAGTATGAGATATTGCAAAAAATTAATAAAAGTGGCATTAAACCCTAGAAAAAAAAAGAGAAATAAAGTGGACAAATTAACAAAATGTGAAATGCCACATTTTTTTTTTCTAATGATGGAAGGATCATGCATGTTATACATGACTATAAACTAAGAAGATTTATTTTTCACTGGCAGTTGACAATTGTATCCAATTCTTTAGTATCCTGTGAAGTAAAAGACATGTTTTTTTATCTGAAGGGGATATTTCAAATTTAGTGTTCTTTTGTTTTAAAGTTACAAGGTTTTAAAATAGCAAGAAACAAATTCAGCAAAGTAATGACAGCACAACTGCTAATATTTTAGATATTAGAGATTTATAATGACAGGAAACTAGTTTTATATCAAAGTTTATAGAAATGTGGAGAATGTTCAGTATGAATGGGTAGAACGTTTAATGCTTTGAATTGGTAAAACCCGAGGAGTTCTGAACATGAGACAAAAGGAGTGATATCACCCTTTAACTGGGTACATTTATACCTGAAAGTTGACTTCTAAGAAAACCTGTAAAAAAAGGGTTGACATTTTGAAATGTTTTTCAGGACTATTAAACACCTGCCTAGTTTGAATTCTATCAAGTTTACTGTCATTGTTCCAGAGTTATAGCCCCTTATTACACAGAAAATATGAAACTTTTTGAACACTTTCACTAATAATACTAATTATTAATTCTGTTTCAGCTATATATACCTGCAGCAGGTGCCTGCCATTTCTAACATCACAGAGTTTCCTGTCTGGCGATTTACAGATGCTCTCAAAGACATAGACATCTCTCTGCTTCCGATAGCTTTGGTTACTATGTGGTTACTCGTGTTTCTATTTATAGCATTTGGACCGAGAGTCTGTGGATGGGTATGATATTAATACATGTAGATTAAAAACAAATAGTTCCATAGATTTGTCTGTTGTGTAATTCATTTCACTTATTGAGTCCTGGGTGGCCAAGTGGTTAAAATTTAAATGGCCTCAATGGTCAGGCGATTAAGAATTTGGAGCTGTCCATGGCCAAGTGGTTAAGTTTAAAGAGGACTAAGTGGCCAAGTGGTTAAATTTAAAGAGGACTAAGTGGCCAAGTGGTTAAGTTTAAAGATGACCAAGTGGCCAAGTGATTAATAGACCTTTGTGGCCATGTGGTTAAGGTTGCCATCGGTTGTAGGACAAGAAAGCAAAATGAACATAATCTGTAAATAATTACTAGTAATAAAACACTTCTTTTTTTATTATTGAAAAAAAAAGTTATTAATAATTTGGAATTTTTAATGTTAACATGATGCACTTAAGTTGTTTCTTAATGTTGTTGGTCATTTTTTTGCGGGATGTTGGTAGGTCCTAAAACTTCTGTTTTCACTGGTTGCCATTAATCGTAGACAGTACTTGAATTCAATTGATGTAATATAAATGCGGGAATAAAGTTATTCAGTTATGTTTACTTTAACCAATTAGATTTATTTTGAAAACACTCACTACAATTTATCACTAACTATTTATTATACATTTATATAATAATGTTGTGTTGAGCATTCACTATGCCAAAATAGTGGCCAGGGTTGAAGACACAGTGAATGCTCAACACAACTTTGTTATAATTATTATACTGACTGTCTTGCCTTGGAAAATTATAACAAGAAGAAAAATATGGCATTAATGGAACATTAAATGATACCCCGCCATGTTGTGATGTAAAGTATTCCTTACGAAATTTATTGGGATCGTCCTTCCCAAACGTGGACATTTTCAGGCTTTCACCGCCGATTTGTGTTTTTTTTTTGCAGATGTTATAAGTTGATCAGCTTCTTCCGTTGACTAGGATAAAAATACCTTATTTAAAGCGCAGCAGTGATCAATCATTGATTAAAAGTTAACCCCCGCCCATTCACATGAATTACAATTGGTTGACGTCTTAATCAATAGTTTTCTTAGGCAGGTGAAGAAACTATGAGGGCATAGTGCACGGAGCACAATTCGTTTAGAAATATATGTCAAAATAGTAAAATTTTTCTATTAAAGGACATTGTTCCATAAAGTATAATAATACAAAGTATGGTAACTGGTTTTTCTGGTTTATTATTTCAGATACTTTTCCTGCTAGGACCTGGTAGCTTGGCCTTACTGTTTGGTTTATTTTTTCAGATACTTTTCCTGCTAGGACCTGGTATCTTGGCCTTACTGTTTGGTTTATTTTTTCAGATACTTTTCCTGCTAGGACCTGGTAGCTTGGCCTTACTGTTTGGTTTATTATTTCAGATACTTTTCCTGCTAGGACCTGGTAGCTTGGCCTTACTGTTTGGTTTATTATTTCAGATACTTTTTCTGCTAGGACCTGGTAGCTTGGCCTTACTGTTTGGTTTATTATTTCAGATACTTTTTCTGCTAGGACATGGTATCTTGGCCTTACTGTTTGGTTTATTTTTTCAGATACTTTTCCTGCTAGGACCTGGTAGCTTGGCCTTACTGTTTGGTTTATTTTTTCAGATACTTTTCCTGCTAGGACCTGGTATCTTGGCCTTACTGTTTGGTTTATTTTTTCAGATACTTTTCCTGCTAGGACCTGGTAGCTTGGCCTTACTGTTTGGTTTATTATTTCAGATACTTTTCCTGCTAGGACCTGGTAGCTTGGCCTTACTGTTTGGTTTATTATTTCAGATACTTTTTCTGCTAGGACCTGGTATCTTGGCCTTACTGTTTGGTTTATTATTTCAGATACTTTTCCTGCTAGGACCTGGTATCTTGGCCTTACTGTTTGGTTTATTTTTTCAGATACTTTTCCTGCTAGGACCTGGTAGCTTGGCCTTACTGTTTGGTTTATTATTTCAGATACTTTTCCTGCTAGGACCTGGTAGCTTGGCCTTACTGTTTGGTTTATTATTTCAGATACTTTTTCTGCTAGGACATGGTATCTTGGCCTTACTGTTTGGTTTATTTTTTCAGATACTTTTCCTGCTAGGACCTGGTAGCTTGGCCTTACTGTTTGCAGTGATGGGTTGGGGATATAAAAACCTTAACTCTGATGAAACAACTAAGTTCCTCCAAAGATTCTACAAACTGGACTTCAAGGGATTTGTTGATCCTGCAGCTAGTCCATCTGTAATACAGGTAGTCATGAAATGATATATATGTATAGTAAAGGGCCTGGGCATAAAACATAATGTAGTTTTCCCTTTCCTCAACTGATCCAAAAAATCAGCCTGTCTCTTACAATTTTATAAACAAATGAAAAACAGTTTTTTATACAAACGTTTTCTCTTAAACAGAGAGTGGTCAGGAGGGAGGTTTTACCCAGAGAGTGGTCAGGAGGGAGGTTTTACCCAGAGAGTGGTCAGGAGAGAGGTTTTACAATCAAATGTTACAGAGGATTGCCATGATCAATGACTGTATATGAAACTGATTCAAGTTGTAATTATGCATGCTGAAAAAAATAAGGTGTCTGAGCCAAGCAACATAATTATTGTAAAATTGTTACAATATTACTTCCCTCAAGAAATGTCTTTAGTTCATAAACAATTCAAACTGTTTATTTTTACCCTTTGTCACCACTTCCAAAACAGTTCTTGTACAGTAAGCTATGAATTGATAAATACCAATTTTTTGTGGAAAAAAAAAACATTCATTAAGGGGAGATAACTAATTTTGCTGTTCAAGGATAAAGGGGAGTTAACTAACATTTTGCTGTTACAGGATGAAGGGTAGATAACTCTCATTTTGTTGTTACAGGAACGTTTACAATTGTTTATAAAATAATAATATCTGACATCACTTCCAGATCTTTAGGTAACCTAGTAATTTTTAATCAACTTATATCTTTATATAAAAGAAATATATAAAAAATAACCAATGATATAAGGGAGGTAACCTCTCATTTATTTGTTGCAGAACCTTTTAACAAAGGTTGCATAAGAATAAATGGTTGTCACCACTATCCGATCAGTGCATGCACAGTTATATATTGTAATATTAAAAAAAAAATTCTTTATGATATAGGTAAGGCAACTCTTGTTTAACTGTTGCAGGAATGGATAAATGGTTTCAACCTTTTAATGTTTGGGTTACCAGTTTGGACAGCTATTCCAGCCTCTATTGGAAAATGGGTGGGTCCAGGCCGTGTGAGTCGTAACGTGTAAGTATTTTTTTTTTCCTTTTAAACTTATCGGTTAGTTTGTCAAATGACTAATTATTGATCCATTTTTCCCGGGGTATCCACCTTTGAAACATGTTTATTTTACCAAGTGCTTAAAATGTGATATAAAACTTATTTCTATAGAAACTATGTTTGTTTTGTAATGTTATGAACATTGACCTTAACTCGCATGCAGGTGAGCAATTTTGCATTTTTATGACATTATGTTCTTCAATGGAAAGACAACACAATACAGATTAAAAGTAGTATAAGTTGTCAGTTGTTAGTCAAGGGGCCTCAGTGGCCGAGTGGTTAGGGGGGGTCTCGGTGGCCGAGTGGCTAGGGCCTAGGTGGCCGAGTGGTTAGGGGGGCCTCGGTGGCCGAGTGGTTAAGGTAGTTTGCCTACTAGTGATCACGTGGTTCTGGATTCAATTATCACTGTGGGCAGTGTGGTCTCGACTCCAATCCTTATTGACAAGGATTGCCAGTTTTCGGGCTTCCTCCCAAATAAAAACTGGACGTCATGATATAGCTAAAAAATTGCTGAAAATGGCATTAAACACCATTCAAACAAACGAACAAATCAGTTGTTAGTCCTAAATATTGACAAAATAAAATGTATAATTAGGAATCTGATAACACAAAGAAAGTACAACTAGAACTAATATAAAAGTGTCTTCTTCACGGTTTGGTAGAACACAAGATTTGTAAACATTTAATTTTATTACCTTCTAACCAATGAAGTTTCAAAATGTCCCAGCCTGGGACATTGTGTTGGGTATGTTAAAAAAATGATTTGATGTAGGAATTTTTTGTCAGACATTATTGCAGGTCTAAAGCCGCTGGAGGCGAGACATATATATGGAAATCCGGCGGATGCGTCGGCGTAAAAACTGGGATATCTTGCTTCATATATTTGTAAGCCCAAGCCCTAGGTCCATCAAATTTGGTCCAGAGGTATGGATGACAATATTGGGTATATAGGTTGCTGGTGACTAGTACATGACTGTCTGGTAGGTGTCACCTGACCTTGACCTCAATTTCATGGTCCAGCAATTATGTTAAAGTTTTTGGGTTACGGCAGTTTCTCTGTAACTATGCATGGTAGGATGACAATATTTGGTATATAGGTTGCTGATGAATAGTACATGACTGTCTGGTAGGTGTCACCTGACCTTGACCTCAATTACACAGTCCAGCCACTACGTTAAAGTTTTTGTATTAGGACAGTTCCTCTGTAACTGCATGGTATGGTGACAATATTTGGTATACAGGCCGCTGCTGATAACTAATGCTATTTACGTAATGCTTATAACGAAATTTATTTTCGTTACTGATGTGGAATGCAGGTGAGACGTTTTTCTGTGTTCACAATTGTGTTGAGACCTTTTTGTGTCTGACATTCATCATTGAAGACAACTCCAAACTGGACCAAATAAAAATTTTCCTGTTTCGGTCCATTCACATTTGGGGAAAACTACATTTTACACATGTTTATATGTTAGAATAGGGGGCTTTTCTGAAAAAACACTATGTCACCAATCCCATGGGGTGGGGGAGGGGGTCAAAAAACTGCTTCTTATGGTGGGACTTAGAATATTCTGGAACAGCCTTTGTTAAATCCTTACATTATACATGTACAACGTTAATTTCTGTTTCCAGGAGTTGGCTGGTGATGGTTGTTGTGTACGCCTGTGTCGTACAGATCCCTCAGCTAGCGATGGCCCCATACCTAGGAAATCTCATGTCATCGAAAAATGTGGCCATAAAAGATTCCATTTTCAAAGGTAAAGTTATTTAGTTTTGCATGTTTTGTATTACAGTATCCTTGGTAACCATTGAATTAGTTTATATTTGATCTCTTTGAACTATGGCTCATTTATATAATGAGTCTTACCATGGCAATCAGACTTGAAAAATGCAAATAAATTTTCAATGTCTTCACCTTAGTGTCAGGTGAGGTATTGTCATCGCTTTGCGTCCATTTTTGACTATTTCAATCTTCTTCTTTGAAACCAAACTTGGATTTATGCCTGTTAAAAAATGAGTGTCTTTAATGCTATTTATTTTGGAAATTCATATTCAAAATCTAAAAATTATCAGTAAATAATTTTTTTTGCTTATACAATAATTTGTAAGATTGCCACTTTTGGATTTTTTTGGAAACTACATTTAAAAAATATATTCCATGACATGATATAAATGAGCCATGTTTATTTAAAGACTAGATCCCATTTGAACGGATTCATGATCTGTCTCTGGGATCTGTAGACTTTTCTCTCCTCTACTCTGGTTTTTAAGCCAGTTTATAATGCTTAGTTCCTAGACTTTTCAAAAATGTGTTTGTCTGTGTTTAAATCAAAAGGAGAAAAACAGGAAACCTATAAAGGGAGTTAATTTCAGTAAAGGGATTTTCTGTCAAATTATCTACCTTTGTAATCATTCATGAAGGAAAACATATTTTGTAGAAATAGAGAAATAGATTATCATTAAACATTGGACATGCCAAACTATCAACATAAACATGAATTATAATGAATCGTTATTTGTTTTCATTAATAATGTTAAAATCAAATTTAATCATCAGTTTGAAAATCTTGTTATCTGCAGATTTTCTGTTTTGTCTCCTTTCTATTCAGTCCATTATAGTGGCAACAATTATAGAATTTAAATTACATTTTTGACTGAGTTATCTCCTTTTTGTTATCAGGGCATAACTCATATCTTAACACAGACTCATTCAATCTATAAAAGTCGAGGGACTTCATTATTTAAATCTTTCATGTTGCATTTTGGCTGCTACAGAAATATCTGTTATCAATTGGTGTTGTTGAAATTTTCCAGAATAAATGACGGTCCAAAATACAGCAGGTCCCTATAGTGATTCCACTCTCTATACAGCCCAATAATTAGGTCATGATCAAAATACAGTAGGTCCCTCCAGCACTTTGTTATTAACTGGTACATGTGAGGTATTTCCATTTATTTGGGTGTTGGGAAGGGCCAAGCGATGAAGCTAGTTACTTATCACCTATTTATCAACAGGCATGTTAACACCAATGTTACAGGTTTAAACTTGACAATGCATTGGCCAGGGTGCACTTGACTCCTACCTTATTGTTTAAAGATTTATTGTTCAAAGGGAGTTAATTTCAGTGAAGGGCGACAACTGTCAAATTATCTCCCTTTGTTCAGTTTTCCTGTCGGTGGTCAGGTTTGTATAAGGGTTTAATTCCCTTATAAAAACTGTATGTAAACAAATTGAAGGAGTGGCCAAATACACCGCTATTGGCTATAAATGCTAAAAAAATGTTACCCAATTTGCCAAAAAAAAACCACTATAAATTTTTATCACCTAGTGTTTTTCTTAGGATGCAAAAATATTTTGACATTTTGTTAAATTTCAATGCATCAAGAAAAACAACCCTGTTTCATAAAACACAACTCACTGTAACTAACCATACAAGTTAATTATAGAAAAATAATAAAAAAACACATTGTTGATTTTTGTTGTTTTTTTTATTTCACACAAACAGGCGTGGCCAGTAAGTCTATTCAATTCACCCTTTCTTTGTTGGCATGTTTACCATTACATATGTTAACAGTGTACAGTACAGTACAGCCTTCGTGGATTTTCAATTCTGCACTTGTCTAAAGGTGAACCTCTCCCCCCCCCCCCCCCAAACACGCACACACTTGAGACTCCACTAGGACCTTTCTGTGTCCCCTTGAGGACTTCACTGTGTCTTCATCAGGATCCCACTGTGTCTCGATTAAGACCCCATTATGTCTCCACTGGACTCTTCAATGGCCCCATTAGGACTCCATGTGTCTTCATCGGGATCCCACTGTGTCTCGATTAGGAATCCATTATATCTCCTTTGGGACTCCACAATGTCCCCACTAGGACTCCATCAGACTGTTTCTTTGTTACTCCACTGTTTACCATAAGAACTCCTCAATCTCTATTTTGACTTCATAGTTACTCCAATTGAAATCCACTTACTTCACTACGACTCTGCAGTGTCTCTAAACACACATGAATACTACAACCAATGCATTACCTCTGTGGAGTGCAAATGGAGGCATGGTAGGTGAATTTCTCCACCTTCATTGAGAAGGATATAGCAACTCCAGTTGAATAGGATACCTCCACTTGGATAAGTGACACACTGCCACAAGAATGTGTGGAATAATTCCACAAGGAGTGGTAAAGCACCTTCACTTAGATAGGTGGAGCAACCCCACTGAGATAAGTGAAGCACCCCCACGTGAATGGGTGAAGAATTTGAAATCCACATCTACTGTACTTTAATAGGCTACCATTTTCAGAATTAGAATTTTTGATTATTTTTGGTGTTGTGTGATTTTGGTTTTTTTTTAAAATCATTTTTTACTTGCATGTCTGAAGTCAGCACTAGTCACATGATCATTCAAGAAATTTTGTAGGAAAAACTACTTTTGTGTTTATCGTCAGCTGGCTTTGTGGACAAATTAATTCTAATTAGCATTACCTTTACTCAGTTAATTATGGTTTATCTCAGAATGGTAGTTGCACATTAATCAGATTTTTTTGTCATTGCTATTGTGTTGTATTCATTATTTTTTAATTGTGTATAATTTTAATAACTTATATACCGTAATGTATTCAGGTTATCTAGCTACGTAGCCATATACTGCTGATCAATGAGGTTTCAAACACTGGGTTATGAGTTTGAGCTCAACCTCCAACCTGAATGCCAGATATTTTGAAGGGTTTCAAATGTTCCCCTGGCTTACTCCTCTAACAAGAACTATAGACACTGGAATGATATTTCTGAAAACAGGAACTGAGTGTGGCATCAAATCCCCTTTCTAATGAATAAACAGAAACAATTCTACAGTCAATGTTACTATTGTATTCTTCTTGGATACACCTATTACTGACTAGTGGTATATGATACCCATCCATTTTTATCAACAAATCAAATCAAATACTGCAGGAATGGATGTGGAGGTTTGGCATGCCATAAAACCTGTTTTTAACCCACTAGTTTTTTTGGTTGTTGGTTCTGTAGCTTGCAAGTTTCTCTAACTTTGATTTGTGGATTTTCTTTTTTTGACAGGTTCCTTGGTGTTCAATAGTTTGGTATTACCTTCATCTTTAACATGTAGGGAGTGTTGAACTCTCCAAACAAAGTCACCAACTATGGTATGGAGCCATGCTAGTCATGAACAGCTCATGGCATATCTTTATCTAAGTTGATCTTTTCTCTGTCTACCCTTTTGTCTGCAGATTTCAAAATTAACAGCTGTCTAAATCTGGAATGAATCACATGACACTCATGGCATGACTCCTCCTATACCACTGAATCAATTTGATGAAACTTTTACAAAATCTTTGTCACTGTCACACAGTGCAAATTGTGCAGGGGCCTCGGTGGCCGAGTGGTTAAGGTAGTTCCTCTACTTTTGATCACGTGGTCTTTCAACACTGAGATTGCGGGTTCGATTTTCACTGTGGGCAGGGTGTACTCGACTCCAATCTTAATTGACAAGGATTGCAAGTTTTCCTACAGCAGGTCACGGGTTTTTTCCGGGTACTCTGGCTTCCTCCCCCAATAAAAACTGAACGCCATGATATAGCTGAAAAATTGCAGAAAGTGGCGTTAAACAACATCAAACATACAAAGAAACAAATTGTGTACCTGGATATTGGGGGATTTCCCAAAGCAAAACCATGGATTTTGCCTGTCTGTGAAATAAGGAAGCAGAGGTTTCAATTAGTAAGCATTTTTCACATTTTTTTTTCTAGTTTCACAAAATATTTCTTACATTCACCACCCAGGCAACTAGACCTAGACTTCCAGTTACCCACTAGTATTTCTATTAGCAATATAGACTTGTTACTTCCAACAAAGATGTGTGGATATTGAACAATTCAGCTTACAGTACATTCAGTGCTTTGTTTTTATTTTTGCTTTGTTCTGTTAGAGGTCATTTGCACTTATTGCTTTCAGTGTTGTTAATGTATCGACACTTGATTAATGGCTGACTTTACTAATTTAATTGGTTTCATACTTATTACCACTAAATGTTTGTATTCTCGGCAAATAGATAAATGCATACATGATTTAAATAAATGCTCAGCACTTTTTTTTTGTTTTCGTTGTAGTAATACCCCATCCACAAATTTTAATTTGGAAACTATTTTACTTGTAACAGCATTCATTTTAAGTGTACATAAGATTTAGGATCTCTTAGTTCAATTTTGCTGAAATTACACTCCAATAAAAGTCTGAAATAAAAGTTTATTTCTTTTTTCTTGTGTAAAATCTTACAACTGGCTATAATACAGGGGACACAACTCTGTCTTAATACAGACAGGGGAAACAACTCTGTCGGAGAAACTTGTCACATGAGCTTTTGTACACTGCCTGAGCACTTGTGTCAATTTAACAACATCATACCACATGTGTTCCCTTCAGAAGCATACCACATATGAAGAAGAAATTGTTCGTCATAATATTTAAACAAATTTTTCTATCTTCACTTTTTTTGTCATTTTCATTTAAAAGAAATTTTGAAATTTAAAAATTAGCTTTAATATTGAAATTAACACATGAAATAAAAAAAAGATTAAAAAATAACATTAGCAATAGGTCAGTCATTATTTCTTTTTGGCATTTTTTTTTTGGTTGGTCGTTAAGAAGATTGAAACACCTAACTGCTATTGGTTAATAACTGCCATTTTAAATTTTTTAATTTGAATCTGTTGGATTTTAACTTACTAGGACTGGAGCTGGTACTTTTTTTTAGACTTGCAGGAACTCATAGTTAGAATTATTTTTCTTGAAAATGTTGTTCTTTATTATTTTTGCAGGTTTCAAGGTTGTCTTTACAGCAATGCCAGCAGCATTCTCTGCTTTGAATGTCCCACCAGTGTATGCCATGCTGTTTTTCCTGTCCATGTTTTTGGCGGGGATCATGTTTCTGGTAAGGATAGTCACATGACATGTTTTTGGCAGGGATCGTGTTTCTGGTAAGGAAAGTCCCATGACATGTTTTTGGCGGGGATCATGTTTCTGGTAAGAAAAGTCACATGACATGTTTTTGGCGGGGATCATGTTCCTGGTAAGGAAAATCACATGACACATTTTTTACGAGGATCATGATTCTGGTAAGGAAATACAGATTAATTATTAGTTATTATCTTCATTAAGGGGCATTTTCATTATACAACTGAAACAATACACATGCATGTAAAAAAAAACAGTTCTGTTTTTTTGGTGATGTACATTTTTCTAAGGCTTTGAATTTATTTTTCAGCCAGTTATCTCCCTTTAGTAAAATGTATAAAGAGTCTTTCTTTTTCAGTGAATTTCTTTGATGACAATTTTTGATATCATTGTTGATAGTATCACTAAAAGATGTTTACACTTCACTGACCACAAGTGTTGTACAACATTCACAGTCAATTCTCTCCCTTTATTAACATGTATAAAGAGTTGTCTTTCTTTTTCAGTGTATTTCTGTGATGACCATTGTTGATAACATTGTTGATAGTATCACTAAGAGATGTTTACGCTTTACTGACCACAAGTGTTGTACAACATTCGTTACTAGTTTTCTAGTGGTGGTAGTTTTAATTGCACTTGGCGTGCTGCATATGTCTAAGGTAAGAGTATTCTAGTGGTCTAAGTTTTAATTGCACTCGGTGTGCTCCATATAACAAAAGGTAACAATATGTCATTGATAGCTTTCCATAGCAGCAAGACTGAAATATTACAATTAAGAAAATGTCTCAGATAGATTTCCATTAAAATTCAATGATATAGAAAATATAGAAAAACATGAAAAAATTGCACTTCTAGCAGATTTTTACTTGAAATTTTCGGCGCATATTCGAGTGATAGCCTGATGTCACAAACAAATATCGTATTCGACATCAAGCTGTAAACCAGAACAGAATACTAAATATCATAAGAAGTATGGACAAGGGTAACAGAAGCTGTAATCATTATTTACAAATAAAGCTTTGCTTTATTCGTAGGGTCCTATTTGTATTGTTGAAGCGGAAGTTGCAGAATAAATATCGCTTATAGCTTTCCATAAAATGCAAGAATGCTGAAAATTTCTTAGACAGTATTTCATAATAACAAGAATACTGTACAATACAGAAGATGATCCTGATTTCCAAAAGTGCTCAAGATCCTAAGTTTGCTCCTTTGTATGCTTGAAGAGTGTTTTCTGATTGATTCTACTTTCACTTCACTCAGATTGAATTTATTTCATTTATTCTACTTTCACTTCACAGGTTGGGATTTACTTGATAGTTCTAATGGACCAATCGGTTGTCAGATTAAGGTTTATCATTGTTATTCTGTTGGCGGTCTCCTTAATATTGGTTTATGGTAAGTTTTACATAACTAGTAACACATTAGAGCCCTGCTTACACATGTTACAGGTGCCTTGGAGGCCGTGTAGTTTAAGTTGTTCGTCTACTATTGATCACGTGGTCTGTCAACACTGACCTTGCGGGACCTAGTCTCACTGTGGGCAGGGTGCACTCGACTCCAATCTTAATTGACAAGGATTGCCAGTTTTCCTACCGAAGGTTGGGGTTTTCTCCAGGTACTCCGGCTTCATCCCCCAATTAAAAATGGATGCCATGATATAGCTGAAAGGTGGCATTAACCATTCAAACAAAACAAACACGTTACAAAATGAAAGCATCTTTACAAAATGTCAAATAAATGTGTGTTGCCATTGACTTTGACATTACTTATAATAGTTTTATATCATGATAGTTTTATCAGCAGAGGCAGTTGATGGGTCTTTGTACATTGTACACTAATGTTCAGATCAAAAAAAGCTTCTTTGTACTGGTTCAGGTTTATTTGTTTGTTTGTTTGTTTGAATGGTGTTAAATGCCACTTTCAGCAAATTTTCAGCTATATCATGGTGTCCAGTTTTTATTAGGGGGGAATCCGGGGTACCCGGAGAAAACCTCGACCTTTCGGTAGGAAAACTGGCAATCCTTGACAATCAAGATTGGAGTCAAACGCACCCTGCCCGCAGTGAGGCTCGAACCCACAAGCTCAGTGTTGACAGACCACCTGATTAATGGTAGACGAACTACCTTAACCACTCCGCCACTGTGGCCTCCTGTACTGGTTCAGACTGAGTGTCGAAACTACAGGGTTACTAACCTTTCTGTCCCTTTAGAAAAGACATGGAGTTTCTGTTAATGAAAAGGTGATAGGCATGATAAAACAGAGGTTAGTAAAGTGGGCTTTGGCTGTGTGGATAAAGACAAATTCACCTGATCAGCTTTGTGTTTTGGCTTAATTTCAAAATTAAATATTTTAGGATATCCTTGACTGATTTAGAGTTTGGTAATGTTTAGGGTTATGGTCAGGTCATTTTTGTCTCACCTGCGACATTCATCGCTGGAATTCGTCGCTGGAGGTGAGACATATGTATGGGAATCTGGCGGCGGCGTAAACACTTGACATCTTGCTTCATATATTTGAAAGCCCAAGCCCTAGGTCCATCTAATTTGGTTCAGAGGTAGCTTATGATGAGTACTTGACAGTCAGTCACCTGTCACCTGACCTTGACCTCAATTTCACAGTCCAGCGACTACGTTAAAGTTTTTGGGTTACGGCAGTTCCTCTGTAACTATGCATGGTAGGATGACAATATTTGGTGTATAGGTTGCTGATGACTAGTACATGACTGTCTGGTAGGTGTCACCTGACCTTGACCTCAATTTCACGGTCCAGTGACTACTTTTCAGTTTTTAGGTTACGACAGTTCCTCTGTAACTATGCATGGTAGGATGACAATATTTGGTATATAGCTTGCTGATGAATAGTACATGACTGTCTGGTAGGTGTCACCTGACCTTGACCTCAATTTCACGGTCCAGCAACTACGTTAAAGTTTTTGTATTAGGACAGTTCCTCTGTATCTATGCATGGTATGGTGAAAATATTTGGTGTACAGGCCGCTGCTGATATTTAATGCTATTTACGTAATGCTTAAGGCGATATTTATTTTCGTTACTGATGCTGAATGCAGGCAAGACGTTTTTCTGTGTCCACACTTGTTTATCCTGACCATGATTTGGTCCATCTCTTTATAGTATCTGAAAAATTAGGTAAATTTCAAATATATCCTTTCCTTCATATCTCATGGGAAATATCATTTGGTTTATTCTTGATATTAAAAAAAGAGAATAGTAGATTTTTGCCGGATTTCCCAGAGTGAAAATCCAGGTTGTAATATGGTGAATGTCGGGCGGGTAGGCAGGGAAAAAATTTTTTTAACAGTTTTCTCAGCAACAGCTGATTACATTCTCTTGAAATTTGGTACGCAGCATCAGCATGGCCTCCCATAACGTGGGATTTGATTTCAGGTCTGTCCCCCGCCTACTTCCCATTGAACGCAAATCCTGCCATTTCTGTCTTTGAAGGATTTTTACATTGTATTATTATTTTTTTATTTCAGTTAAGCAGACCTTTTCTATAGGAGAACGAGTGATTATCAGTATCTGGTGTGGACTGGCGTCTATATCTGCAGCTGTAAGTTTGTTTATTTGGTGCCTAAGTAATGTCATTTCCTGTTCTGATGAGGCTGAATTGTGATGCAATATATATTTACTTATACTGGGGCCTAGTCTCCATTGCACAGTGTTAAAGGCAGTTAGTCATCTCATATTGAGATCATGTTCCTGTTGGCACTGATGTAGCCCTTCAAGCCTGCTTTGATATAAAAAGCTTGTTTACTTTGTGTGTTTACCATAAGCAACCAGGAAGTGAAAAAGCATATATCTGCTTAATTTAAATTTATTCTGTTTCCTGATTAGTTGTTAAATGGATTATAAACCTTTATCACAGAAGATTTGGAATTATGTATGCAACAAAACCTACTAATAATAATTTACTGTTGTTGTTTATAGGCCCACTTGGTGAAAGCTTTAGAAAAAACTGAAAATTACTCTCAAAAAGGTAGCATTTTGAAAACTGGAATAAGGTTCCAGTAAAGTGTCAGAATTTAGGATTAAGCTCCATTTACCCCAGACCCCCTTCTATTTTTGTGTGGCTTCAATTTTATTAGATTAGATTGACTATCAGCAAAGTGTTAAAATTGACATGTTTTCACTTAATGTTGACATTATACAAATTCCAGAAAAGTAAGAATCCAACAGCAGAATTCAGTTTTTTGTAAAGGCTATAATGAGCCTACTCATTCTCAAAATCTACAAAAGGTGTCTTTGTCATGCAAGGAGTTGGGCACTGTCCAACCATGTCACCAACTACGGTCCATAGGCATATACCTGTCAACCCCACAACCAGCAGGCGTCACATATCTGCAACCTGGGAACATGCTGTTAAGTGCTGTAGATTCAGCACTGATAAACCTTATAGAATTGGCGGTGGTTAATTAAGAGCATAAAATGCCCACAAAACAAAACAATAAGATTCTATCTACCATGAGTTTAAATCAGATTTTGATTAGAACAGTAAAAGTAAAGGAACAATCACATAAGTTTTGTTCGACTACATATATGTTCTTTGTTACTGTGTTTGTGGATAACTTGATCGGTAGTTTGTACATTTTCCTTTGATGTGTTCCGGTGATAAAGTCAGTAACAATGAATTGGCATTTATCACTGAATTTATCTGGTCAGTAGGCTGCGGAGGAATCTTGTCACAGTAACAGAATGATCCAAAATAAAAAAAAGCAACAAGCAAGATAAAATAAAACACCCCTCCCCACTGGCCAAAAAAAAAGAAAAAGAAAACAAACGCGAAACGACCATCAGAGCTACGTTTTCGCAGCTACCTTATGTTAAAAATAATACAGTTTACATAATCAAAACAGAACTGTTCAAATTGCACTAAGAGAAAGTGACAAATCCCGAATTCCTGTTCATTCACCACCAGAACTTGTGAATAACATTGCCATTTTTTTCTTGGAGGGGTGGGGGGTGGGGGGTCAATCCAACAAATCACAAAATTGTAATCAAATTATCATTGTAATATTATTGTATTATTAATTGAAATTTCTAAATAAATGGTGTGTAAATCATATCTCCTCTGGCCACTGCAAAGTACTGAAAATTAAAAATAACACAACACCAAACAGTTACCAGAAATGATAACGATATTAAATACAAAATATAGAAAACAATAACAAGCGAATCTGACACTCAATTGGAAAATTGGTCAGAAACGTAGGCAACATAAATTTAAAATAATACTATTCGTCAAAGGGTAAAATATTAAAAACACAAAATTTGTCACCCCATATTATAATTAAGAGGAAAATAAAAGATTCTCGTTCACAAACTATTGCATAACAATTATAAAATGACTTACCTTACAGAGGATCAATAAAAAAAATCCATTCATTATGCCACATTCTGGTTGAATGACATTGACGCTAAATAACTTAGCACACGGTTATCACAGATAACCTCGACTAAAAAAGTAGTTCCTTAAAATATATGGCCTAAATTGACTAAATTGACTAAAAATGCTCTTTTTGAAAATTACCGATAAAAGTTGTATAGCACATTTTGTTTGTGATACAGACTTTATCACGGCCTAATGTATCAGGTTCGCCCTACAGGCTCACCTCATACTAGCCGTGATAAAGTCTGTATCACAAACAAAATGTCCTATATTCCATATTTCTTCCTTACACGGTTTGTGGATATATAACTTTCTTTGTTACAGGGTTTGTGGATATATAACTTCCAGTTGACTGTGCACACCAAAGTTAGCTATGATAACTACGCTCTTGTGGATGTCTGGGAGCTTGTCAGCTGGATCATTTCCTGTACACCGTACATAGCTATACCTGCAGCTATACTGCATAGTTGTATGATGTTTGAGGGGGAGTGTGGTGGAGAGGTAAGGAAACAATACTTAACTGTTTGAGGTAGAGTGTGGTGGAGAGGTAAGGAACAATGCATAACTGTTTGAGGGCAGGGTGGTGGAGAGGTAAGGAAACAATCATTAACTGTTTGAGGTAGAGTGTGGTGGAGAGGTAAGGAACAATGCATAACTGTTTGAGGGGAGGTGGTGGAGAGGTAAGGAACAATGCATAACTGTTTGAGGGGAGGGTGGTGGAGAGGTAAGGAACAATGCATAACTGTTTGAGGGGAGGGTGGCGGAGAGTTAAGGAACAATGCATAACTGTTTGAGGTAGAGTGTGGTTGAGAGGTAAGGAAACAATCCTTAACTGTTTGAGGTAGAGTGTGGTGGAGAGGTAAGGAACAATGCATAACTGTTTGAGGGGAGGGTGGTGGAGAGGTAAGGAACAATGCATAACTGTTTGAGGGGAGGGTGGGGGAGAGGTAAGGAACAATGCATAACTGTTTGAGGGGAGTGTGGTGGAGAGGAAAGGAACAATGCATAACTGTTTGAGGGGAGGGTGGTGGAGAGGTAAGGAACAATGCATAACTATTTCAGGGAGAGTGTGCTGGAGAGGTAGGAGAACCATACATAGCCGTTTGAATTGGAGTTTGGGAGAGTGGTAAGGAAACCAAAGACATCTGTGACCATACATGTCTGTTAAGGGGGAGGGCAGGGGAAAGAAAGGAGAACCATACTTAGCTGTTATAAAGGGAAGTGTGATATAGAGGTAATGATATATAGGTGTTGAGTGTGGTGGAGAGGTAAGAGAATTCAGTATCAGTATTTCTGTTGAATGGTGGTGAAGAGATAAGCAAACAATACATAGCAATTTGAGGTGCATCAGAAAGAAGGAAACCATACACTGTGTATAGGTAAGCCTACCATATAGCTGTAGTGGGGCCTCTGTGGCCGAGTGGTTAAGGTAGTTAATCTACTATTGATCACGTGGTCTGTCAACACTGAAATTGCGGGTTCGATTCTCACTGCGGGAAGGATGTACTTGACTCCAAAATTCATTTCCAATCGCAGATTGTGGTTTCTCCGGGTACTCCGGCTTACTCCCCCAATAAAAACTGGATGCTATGATATAGCTGAAAAATTGCTGAAAATGGTGTTAAACATCATTCAACAAACATATAACTGTATAATGTTTTAATCAGTTTAGTAAGACATTAATCATTTTTGTACAGTGAAAGAAGTTGTGGGGCAAACAATAACAAATATCTTTTGATTCTTTACAGAAAATCCATTATCTAATGTGTGGGTCTGATGAAAATGAGAGACAGCAGGATTATGATGGCTATTACCCGGCTCCAGAGCCAACAGCACCACCCTATTCATACATTGATAACCATGAATATCTGTATCCAATGAGTGATCTGGCTAAAAATTATTCTGATCCAGAGATGGAGCCACTTAATACACACCTCAGACATACTAACATGTGATTTTTTTTAAAGTGAAAGTACAACACATTTGAAAATGAAAGTAGAAATAGTGTTATTATATAAAAGTGAAAATAAAACATTGTTTTTGTTATAATGGTGTAGAGGGTATTTAGAAGTTGAATTCTGATCTGAACGAACATAATACACTTTATAAAAACTTATTTTTTTCCATGAAATTGCGGTGTAAATAGTTGTGTATAAACGTTAGTATTATACACATTGTATCGTAAGATTAAACAGTAGAATTGTGTACATAATAGTACAATATAAGGAATATGCACAGAATGTAATAAACAGGTTTAGATACAGTGGTCAATAAACAATTTATTGCTTAAATGATTTATTGAACATTCTAAAACAAGAATTATATATTTCCATTTTCATTTTATATTAATGTTTATTCATAGTTTGTACATAACATTTTAGTCATTTTAATATTTTTGTCTTATTGATTGTTAACTTTAAAGGAAGCTAACATTATTTTATCTGATGCATATTTGTTATAGCCCACCAAGAGATGTTTCAATTTTTAATAATGTTAATTATGAATTGTCTCCCTTTGAAGTGTACGACAAAAGTTTACTAAAGTTTGTAGTTACCTCCTTTTACAAAGAGAGATAACTTTTCTGTCACTCAACTTTGTAGTTACTTCCCTTTACAAAGAGAGATAACTTTTCTGTCTCAATGTTTGTTATTTGTTTGCCAATAAAGGTTAGAGCTGTTTGAGGAGGAGTGTGGTATTTAGATAAGGAAGCTACACACAATCATAGGAAGTAAAGTTGTTGTTCTGGTATCTGTCTATTTAAAGTTTAGATGACAAAGATTCCCACCCATTTTTCTAAGGACATATTATCACAGTTATTTGCAGTTACTGTCCATGGGACATTTTCATCTACTCTCTGATATAAAATTTGCTTTAAAATCAAAGCAAATTAATTATACTTACCTTGACTGAATATTACAGGAAATTCGTTTGTTTTGACTTCATTAAATTATTCAGGCTTGATCATGCTTGTGTGATCTCTTGAGTGTTTAATTTTATATTATTGTATCATTACAAGGAACATTGATTACTCCTTGCAGTTTTACTATCACCATTTTAATATTTGTTAACATCAACAATTTCATATCACTTGTAGCAATGTATACTGTAAATTGTGCACCATTAATTTACATTATAATTGTATTTTAACCTTTGACTTGAATTTTTTTGTTGGCGACCATTTTGCACGTGTACATGATATATTAAGGGTATCAAATTTACATGCTTTTCTAATAAATAGTGTTCTCAAGGTTTACACAAGTCATGCATTAAAAATGAAGCTTACATTTGCATTAGATAACCCTACTCAATTCTTTAATGAATCTATGCTAATATTTGAAAACGAGTGGCAAGTTCTACAATACTTAAGACTATATGTCTAACTTTACTGTAAAATCACTAATTTAAGCTTGATATCATATTGGTAAAATTTGCTGGATTATGCATTAAATTCATTCAAATTAATTAACATTACTTTATAATGAAAATATTACATGTCTTAGAAAGATATAAAAGTAAGTAGTTTGGTGCATATTTGTTGAAGTTTTAAAATTATGTTCTTTGTTGTTCTCGTTTGTCTCAAAATTGGTTACTTCACACTTAATTATATGTAAATGTCATGTCTCAATTTTTATTTTTACATGACAGATCTCTTATGAGATCATGCACCTTCGATTGCCATTTATACTAAAATTCTCAAGATGGTTCTGAATTACTTCATTTATAAGAATGTCTCAGTTTTAACCTTTACTTCTTAAATCTTACATTAAAATACATCATTAGTTTTTTTCAAAAAGCTTTCTCTTAAATTGCATATTTACTTGCAGAAAATTGTGGAAAGTTAGTAAGACTGACAAAATGGTCATCTACTGTATTTGTTATTTATTCAACAAATCATCAAATAAAATCCTGAAAATCTTTATAGCGTTAGATGTAACAACTTTAATTTAGCTATAAATAATGACATAAAATCAATAAAATGAAGTAAAAGTAAAAACAGAATATGCTTCCATTGGTATTAAAAAGGACCTTGGTATTATATTGCTTTCAGCAATGATAGGTTTTTTTCCATCGCTTTATATGCATCATATGTCTGTAATATATATTATCTGTTCTCTAATAAATAACTATCACTACTTTTAAGCACATGGTTTGTATAACCAAAAGCTGTTGTCACTTGAAGTAGAAACTTAAAACTGCTGAATCCTGTTTCTTCTCTTTAAAGCATTAGGTTAACATGTATTCTTTTTTTTTTTCGAAAACAAAAATTATGGATTGTGAAGTTCGGTCTCATTTCTACAAAATTGCAAAAAAAAAACTTCTCATCAGAAATCCAAAAGGCAAATTCAATTGATACAGATGTTGCCTCTTAATTCCTTTTTAAAAAATTCTGACTGCTGATACTAAAAAGGAACAAATCAGTCGGTATTATTCACTTTTGAGCAAAATCAGGTCATTAGAAATTTCCATTATTCACGCTTTGTCAAAGTAAATAATCACTTGCTCCTCAAAGGATCTGGTTTAATTTTTTCCAGAAGCACAGAAATTGTATATCCTATTTTATCACCTCTGTGGTAACTGATAATCAATTGTTGATCACTAACATGTCATTACTAAGCTTGCTGGTTCAAATCAGAATTCGGACAGAATTTGTTCGATTTTACAATTAATTGACAAAGATTTCAGCTCTCCTATATAAAGCCAAGAGTTTTGCAGGGTACTCTGTATTCCTACAATATTAAAAGTGGAAGCCATAATACAACTGAAATTTGCTGAAATTAGTTTAAACCCTAATCCAAACATTTTCATTTTCAGTGTACTGTGTGTGTACATTACGCTTTTTTTTGGATATTTTTATAACTCATAATAGATAGTAGTATTTTAACATTATTTAAACATATTTGAATTATGTCAGTATTATTGTTTTCATGCCTTGTTTTTGTTACATTTTTTTAAATTGTGGTTGTATTATTATTTTATGTGTATAAATATCTTTGCATAAATGCTATCAATTCTATAAACATAAAATTTCAACTTTAATAACTTGGAGAGATAATTCAATTTGATATAACTTGAAAAGAAAACACTTTGTTATTTTTTTGTATGATTCATGTTTATTTTCCAGTTTCAATAATGTCTGTTTAAAGGAATTTAAATGAAAACACTTTATAAGTATGTTAGTAAATTCGGTGTGGTCATCAGCGTGGTCAGGACAAGAGTGTTGTCTTAAGGTTGTTTGTCTTTAAAGGGTGGACAGTCCTTGGGGACAATCCGAGGTGACCTGTCTCTTTGGTGTACTTTTCTATTGTAAATCACAAGCCTGTCAACACTCAGTTTGAACGGCAGGTGTTAAAATTAACCTTAGTCGAACGAACGCAATGGTATAAAAACACGCAAAAAAAGTCAATATTTGTCCATAACTCATATGATTTAAAAAATATTTTAATGCCATTTCATTTCACCATATTTCGCTTTAGCATAATGAAATATTTAAAAAAAATATTTTAATGTCATTTCGTGTAACCACATTTCACTGTTGCATAATGAAATAAGAATACTCCAGAAATATGTCAAGTGACATTATATAAATATATAATAGAGGAAATCAAATATTCTACCGATGTAAATGGGTATGGAGTCACAATTAATCAAAATAGTTCAGATCATGATATATTTTTGTTTTTATCACTTGGTCTAAAATGCCTACGACCTCTGTTCTTTTGTAAGCGAATGACACCTGAACAATACAGAAAGTTAACATTGATTTGCAAAAAAAAAATAATAATTTATGTAGAACTGTTTAAATTTCTTTTTTTTTGGTGTTTGGGGGGATGTGTAAAATTATAATTTATTTTGCTAACATAGGTAGTAGTGACTAATTGCCTAGGTGGTTTGTATCAATGAATGATTAACAGCGTGTTATTTGTGAAATTTTTGCAGACTTATTTCATCAAGGTGCATCTTAATTGACAAGGATAGAATGTTTCTCTTCGATGTTTTGGGGGTTCTTATTTGGTATTCCGGCTACCTCTCCTGATAAAAACTGGACATCATATTACACTGAATCGGACAAAACGTGACATGAAGATGTATATTATATGTAAACTAAACTAAATATGTCAGTGTTGTCGGCTCTTATAATAGCATTTGTTTTAGTTTTGATGATCATTGATATCAATAGGGATCGAGATATTATAGTTTTTCCAATTAAAAACAAATATATATAGTATTACATAACTGGATATAATTGTTTACATTTATAATCATTCTTAAAAACATTGAGGAGAAAACTGTGGAAGAAAAAATTGCAAAATGAAAAAAAATGACATGTTTGTTTACCTAATAAGAACTTTTATGGTACATCCTGTGTTGATCGTTTTTTTTGTGTAGTGTTTAAATGCTGCTAGCCTTTTTTAAAAGATAACACGATGCATTAATTGATACTAGTATGTCAAGTTCATAAGCTGCTAATGGTTGATTTAAGAAAATGAAATTTATAAAGGGTAATTCTATAGGCAATTGAATATTAAATGGTGGAATTTTCTTTCAGATCATGTGGTATGGTATCCATGAAATAAAATATTTTTTTACTCATCTAGTCATTAAACTTGTACAATTGCATTCGAATGGTAATGTAACATAACAACGTTTTAATTATGTATTAACAATGTTTAGTTAATTAAGATACAGAAGTTCTTTAACTAAAGAACTAAGATTCATAAGTTAAATTTGTGACTTTTGATAAAGTATTTGCTTAGATGTATTGTCTAATCCAAGCTTTTATAATAATGATGTTTATGATATGCGGTTTTTATGTATAATACTCAAAAATTTGTATTGTTTAATCCAATATATATACTATATAACTGGTTTATTGGGTATGAGGTGCTTTGTCTTAATTTTTCTACCTTCTCCACAATAAAAACTGTTCTTTATTTTAGACATGCTAAAAGTGGCGTTTATCCGCATTCAAGGAACAAACTACTATTTGATAGGCAAAATATAGGATAACATTCTTGGTACAATCTCATAATTAAGGGTCAAGGATCTCCTTGAATTTTACAAAACTTCCTACAGGTTAAACTATATGTGCTAAAGACGCGACCCACCATTGTTTATTCAAAATCTCTGAATATATCTCACATTGATAGTAACATTCTTTTTTTCAATGTTTATTCTTAAATTAAATAATTTTTGTAGTACTTTAAACTTAATCAAGTTTAAAGTAAAAATAATGGAAATGAAATTTAAATAAACTATATATTTCTTTAAAAAAAACAGATTTGTCCAAGCTATTTACAAAAGTAAACTTTCTATTCTTAAGTTGTAGGTAAGCTTAATATTTTGCAAGAAGTTTAAGAATTTAGGTAATCAACGCTCACTAGCATCTAAATGAATTGATCTTTTTATTTCTGTTTGTTTGAGCTTCACTAAACATTCTCGAAAGAACAATTATAACATTGGTATTATAAATTGCTTTGAATTGATACCCATCTATTTTAAATCAACTAAACAACTCACATTCTATAGTAATGTAAGCGGGAGGTTTGGCATGCCACAAAACCTGGTTTAACCCACCATTCTTTTGAAATGCTTATACCAAGTCAGGGTCATTGCTGTAGTTGCTTTATGTTGGTTGTTGGTTCTGGAGTTTGCCGGTCGACTTGGAGTTGTGGATTGTCTGTTTTGACAGTTTCATCGGTGTTCAGTATTTTGTTAATACCTTCATATAAATTTTATATAAAATACAAAAAATAAGATTGTCCACGGGAAATCTCTTCCAAGAAGTAAGGGCTTTCTACAATATGCATTGTAATTGCAGATTTAACCAGTTGTATAGTATATCAAAAAAAGGTTGTTTTCAGAAAACTATTATTCAATTTTTGTAAATTCTCTTAATAGAATAAAAGTTAATAAAAATGTTTTTTTTTTCAACTGACCTAAATGAGCATGTCATTAAGCGTCGTTCGAAAATATTTCGGGTTTCTGACTCAATGAGCTGTCCAGTCTGGAAACGTCAGTGAGCTGTCCAATCTGTGAACGTCAGTGGGCTGTCCACTCTAGGAACGTCAGTGACCTGTCCACTTCAGTGTGCCGTCCACTCTGTACGTCATTGAGCTGTCCACTATGGGAACGTCAGTGCGTTGTCAAATCTGTGAACGTCAGTGAGCTGTCCACTTTGTGAACGTCAGTGAGCTGTCCTTTCTGGGAACGTCAGTGCGTTGTCCAGTCTGGAAATGTCAGTGAGCTGTCTACTCTGTGAATGTCAGTGAGCTGTCCCCTTTGTGAACGTCAGTGAGCTGTCCACTATAAGAACGTCAGTGCGTTGTCCACTCTGTGAACGTCAGTGTGCTGTCTACTCTGGAAACGTCAGTGAGCTGTCGAATCTGACAACGTCAGTGGGCTGTCCACTCTGGGAACGTCAGTGAGTTGTCCACTCTGAGAACGTTGGCAAGTTGTTCACTGAATCTAGTGTGCCGTCCACTCTGTGTTCGTCGAGCTGTCCACTATGGGAACGTCAGTACGTTGTCCAGTCTGGAAATGTCAGTGATCTGTCTACTCCGTGGAAGTCAGTGAGTTGTTCACTCACTCTAGTGTACTGTCCACTCTGTGTACGTCAGTGAGCTGTCCACTGTGGGAACGTCAGTGCGTTGTCCACTCTGAAAGTCAGTGAGCTGTCTACTCTGTGAACGTCAGTGAGCTGTCCACTTTGTGAGTTAGTGAGCTGTACATTATGGGAACGTCAGTGCTTTGTCAATCCTGTGAACGTCAGTGGGCTGTCCACTCTGAGAACGTCAGTAAGTTGTCCACTCTGGAAACGTCAGTGAGCTGTCCAATCCGAGAACAGTGGGATATCCACACTGGAAACGTCAGTGAGGTATCAACTCTTGAAACGTCAGTGACCTGTTCAATCTGAGAACGTCAGTGACCTTTCCATTCTGGGAATGGCTATCCACGCTGGAAACGTCAGTGGTAAAAAAAATCCAAATCCACAAGAGCTGTAGAGTAAACGACAAATAACGTTCATTTAATATTCTACCGATTGTACAGTTTGCATGGGACCCTGGTAAAGTTTGCATATTTTGGGAATTAACTAATTGTCGTTCAAAACCATCTTCTATCCAAATACTGAACTTCTATTTACCAAACTTGTTCACATTCATTCTTAGGGTAGCTACTTTTTGTTGTGCCCATGCTAGAGAGAAAGCATGCCAACCAGGGCCTTAACTGAAGGATAAGTGTCGGCACATTATAATCACAGCCTTTACATGATGAAATCTACTGTTTGTGCTATTGTTCTTATGTACCGCCTTGCTATATGAGTTATTTTGGGGATTGTTGCTTATTGCGTTACTTCGTAAGATTTTGTTAGCCATGCCTTTATTCGTACTAGGATTTTCTCTTCAATAACGCCTCGATATCTTCTGATATACTTATTATCTTTTTAACACAACTTTATTGATTAAAACTTGAAAAGCTAACGAACAACTACAATTTCAAAACTTTGTAACTATTACAAGAGCTACAAATCATACAATTGGTCTGAAATGACTACTTGTATGAGTTTCTTGCAGTTAAGCGATTACAGACTACTGGGAGCATGTACTTTGGATTTTAATTGTTCAGAGGTTATTGTTTTTTTTTTTATTTCACGAGCTCAACCCGTTAAAGTATTGTCATTTAGTGTTGTATTATACGGTAAATCTCTAAAAGGTAAAATGTTTCTTACTTTTAATTTAAAGTGTGCTTGTTTTTGAAGTTAATACAATAAAAGCAACTATTTTACAATTTGATTGTCGCATTTCGACAGGATAATCGGTGTAAAAGTGGTGACGATAGTAACCATTGGGTTGCGAGTTCTAACCTTACTTTAGGCAGTAGTGCTCGACTCCGCACTTATTTGTCAAAGAATGCAAGACGTTTTGCCAAAGGCTGTAAGTCAAAGCTTTCTCTTCCATTTAAAAAAAGCGAAACTACATATTGATAGGATTCTTCTGATACAGCAGCATTAATCGTTATGCGAATGTAAATCCGTCTAGGAAAAGTGTACTCTGTAGTCTGATCAATATGTCTTTCTTATTACTATTATAATGGGCTATCAGAAAAAGAAGTAGTTCGTCGATTTTCGCAGAGCAATAAGCAACGTGCACAAAGATAACTCGTTGATGTCATCCCTTAAGAAGGGCTAAGGTCGTAACAAAGAACTCGTTTATCCACGTTGGAAATTCATATGTTAATATATATCTTTTTTGAGGTAAACTTTCCCATTCTGAAATGAATTATACCCATACGGACAAAAAGCAACTGGGTGATCATCTAATTAGAGCCAGGCGTTGCTTACTCTACCGGAGTATCTCGGTGATATCATGTGCCACGTGTCAATATGATCGAACCCGGGGTCTAACATGCTAAATGACAGTAGTCTGCAACATTTAAATGGAACCTAGTCCAAAACACACGAACTTTGTAGTAAACAAACGCAGTAAATTGATGGACATCACTTTAACAAACTCACTCATGTGCAATAATAGAGTAAATAGTTTTGGATCCAGAATTCAACATTTTACTTCATGTATGGTGTCGTTCATGTTGTAAAAGGGATGAAATGAAAAGAGATTGAACAACATCTCACCAACGGTATATTTTTGAAAATGACGACACAATTTAAGCTCGTTAATAGTTTATTTCAAAATACATCATGCAAATGTGTTTTTAGATGGTCTGTAAACTTGTTAAATATTTCCTGCATTTAAATCATTTCTGGAATAATCCGATTTCTCAAGACGAAAGGCTAAGTACGGTTTTAAGACTTCAAACATACAAATATTGTATACTGTTGACCTCATCAGTTATATTAGAAAAACTGAGAGCCTCTTAAAAACTTTTTAAATGACCCTTAAATGTCATTTTTACTTAAAATATTAAAAGCAATCTTTTAACCCAAAATAGATTCTTCTTTCGGGTTATTTAAGTCTAAATTTAAAACAGTTCATTACAAATAGAAATGTCATCTCTACTGACTGTTTGTGTGATATTCGTTTTGATCGCAAAAACTGAAGCAAAGTCTATTACAAATGGATCGGATTTTGAAGAGCTAAAAGAGCAGTTTTTAATTTGTCTGCTAGGTTACAAGCATTGAATGCTTGTTTTCAAACTGGTAAGTAATCACATTATTGTTAACGTAGTTTCAATTACGTTTTACAGAATCATTTTTTTAAATTTCTATAATTGTTCTCACATCATACTATCTTGTGTTCAAATAACGTTTTATGCACTTTTTATAAACAATTGTTACATTTTACGGGTTTCTGTTTTATTGTTTTGAGGATAGATTATGTCTTTATATTTGATTTAATTGCAAAAGATATAGTGGTCTATACCCAACTATGTTTCAGTATACAATGCCAAAACAAGAGTATCAGTATTGATTCAAAATAAGTATCGTATATAAATACCTCTATCTGGTCCAAAGAACCAATTAGTCAATGTATTTTACTTCGGAGATATACTCCATTATTGAAGAATAGTCTAAGGTAATAAATGTTGATGATCTCAAGGGATTTTTACGGCAAGAGAAATTCCAGGCCACATCGTAGCAAACTCCCAATAGTTCTGCTAATATCAACTTCGGACTTTCGTATCATTTTGATTATTGAATGTAATTATTTGTTTCCATTGCAATCGATGCTTCTTTCTAATATGGCTTTCTAATTCACAAAAAGTGTCTTGATTTTTATGCTTTTCGTAAAATCGATCAAATAGTAAACAGTCACTAAGCTTGCCAAGTGTGAAGTATATATATTATTATGTTAAAGAAATCTTTTCTTGCAATTCTGTCGCGTCTACCATGTTTGGTACTCAATATATTCAATAGTATATTTACTACCATAACATGTTCTTCAGATATTGTCAATACTTGCATTACAGAACTTAATGGCTTAAAGCAATTAAATCATTAAAACACGCTTTTTATTTCTTGCAGACAAAAATCGTCATATGATGTTTTATGCAGTGATGCGAGGTAAAACCATTACGCTGAACGTGGACTTAATTTTGGTTTTTAATTTAAACATATTTTATTGTCATAAACAATAGACAAATGGATGAGACACAAGTTTTCAAACTTACGAAGTCTTCTCCATTAAATTGACAACATTACACATGGAAAATATGTAACAGACACAGTAAATTGTAATAAATATGAATGATGCATAACATAGAAATTACGAGTTGAAAGACACAGAAATATATATACATAGTATATATATATATGAAATAAACTATATGATGGTTTTTGAGACAGTAATTAATAATGAAGGCGGCAATTACGATAGCTTTGATGGCGTCTTCGTTGCACCACAAAAGGAATTTATCTTTTCTCGTGGACTGTGAGTGGTAATAGCGCTACTTATATCGTAACTGAACTCGTAGTTGAAGAAAATGTTATTTCTGCAACAGGAGAATACAACGGAGGTGGTGGGCATCCTTCGGGGTCGATGACGGCACTCTGTAAAATGGAGAAAGGCGATCGTGCGTGGATCAGGACGACATGATTATCCAGCGGTAATATCATTTATAGCCACAACGACTATCCACAGACAAGATTTCTTGGACTTCTTGTACAAATTATTTAAACAAAGATAGAAGACATTATATTTTCTGTAAATATTATTAAAAACTAGAAGATGTCTTCAATTTAACGTTATAAATGTTTGTCATGGTATAATATTGGGTTACTGATCTTTTCGTCAGTCTTTTGAATTTTAAAAGTGAAGATTTGAAAATGTATTTTTTGTTAATTTTATTTTTAAGTTTCATAAAGCCCATCTATAAGGGCATATCTGTCATTTTCATATAAATAAGTTGAAATTTACGCAACCCTGGATTGACTTTAATTTTTGTTTACGGTATTTTCATCACTTTTAGCAATTGTTCTGCTATATCAGTTGAAGTCAGAATACAAGGTTAAACCCGATGAAACTCTTATGTGTATACAGACATGTAGTGTAGTTGTAACGAAAAATTAAGGCAGGCACTGCTTACTCGGTTGGAGCACCTGACTGCACCCATGGTTTTTGTAAGTTCAGGTTTCTCACTTCCTGCTTTTGTGGTTTTGGTATTTGTTTCGAGTTGAGTATGGTTGTCTAAATCGAATTTGTAAGCGTCCCTTGATTGATTGATTGATTAATGGTGTTTAACGCCCGAGCAGCAATATTTCAGCTATATTCAGGCGATGAACATGAAATGGATGATAAAATGAACATGAAATGATGATGAATGAACATGGGATGGGACACAAGGACAAATAGGGGTAACGGATTTTAGATTGCCACTGGCAAATGGGAGGATGGATAGGGTCGGGCAATTTAGCCTCCTGTTGCGGGATCGAAATCCCTACTCATAGCGAATACTACAGCAGCGTTCTTTAACGTGCGAGGAACGTGGCATTTTTCCCAACACGGTGCACTAATATGGTTTGCGGTCAGGTTTTCCGTATTATGGCCCGACAACCCCAGCTGGCCAGGGGTACCCCATTCAACCACCTGGGGCACACATCCCAGTCGGTCTTTAGGCAAACCGACCTGACACGCCGGTCAGGGTACTGGGCGCTATTTAGTCGCCTTTTACGACAAGCTAGCGCGACTGCGGTCTATTCTTTTAGCCACCCGGATCCCGCACGGGGCAAGCGTCCCTTGACTTTAAGCTCTTGTTGTTTGATATGTTTCCTTCCTAATTTTTCTGTTCATTCATAATATTATATTTGCACCGGTATTACATTTTTCTAGACCAGACGAAGTGGTCAATGAAACATAGGTGAATTTGTGCTTATGCTTCATCTAAGGTGAACAACCAATAATGACTTAATTTTAAAATATAACTAATTGAATGCTTTAACTATTTGTTAACATTTTCAACATTAAGCATAGAAATTGAAAAGGTTTCAAACATTGCATTCAATTATACTTATAAACTTCAACCAGATTATATCAGTTATGAAACTTTCTCATAACTTTTAACGCTGCATATGGTAGTATGGCGATCATTTATTGCCGTTGTTAACATTTTTATGTTTATTGAAAAATCAAACTATCCTTGAAACACCGTCTTAGCAAGCAGTGTTAGCGCTGTCCATGGTCCTGATTACTCGTCATTATTTTAACCATTACGAAGTAGCTTGGATAGAGATAAATTCAGACCTCGATATTTTAAAATAAATTATTGATGTTCTGGTAAATCTAGCATTTATTAAAAGATAACTGATGCTCATCGTTGCTCATATTATATATTCATACAAACTAGTTAAATCCGTACAAGCACTGTTTTAGTATTGTAAAACTATATTTTATTGCTTTTGTAGAATAACTTACCAATTAAAATAAGTTTATATGTCGATAGGGTAGATTAGTGTGGATATTTATGAATATTATCATATTCCTCTGAATTACGCCATTTTCTCTAAATATCGCTGAATTTGAAGTGTGTGTTATATGTTACAATTAGATTTTAAAGGTCCTTTGTCGTTTTCTATTGTATTACAGGTTACAGTTAGTTGATGGGCATATGCTGCCTCTGTCAGTCTATTATATATTATAGTTACTTGATAAGGGTTTTTAAAATTCCACTCTCTGTGCGGGGGTATTACAGGTTTTGTGTATTTGCTACGAGTCTGGTATCCTACAAGGTGTTAATACACTATGCTTATTTGCTATTAGGTGCATTATTGGCTACAGCTATCCGATGTCTCAGTAGGTTATAGGTTTTGTAGTACTACTTGTTTCGTTTACTTAATAAGGTCAATGATCTTTGTTGACTGCAAAGGTTAGAGGACCTCTGTGTCTGAATGGTATATTACCAACTACTATTACTTGGTCTGACTTTTGGGATATAATAGGCGCTGAGATTCAGCGGTCTCTACCTGGTGTAGATCATATTACAATTGCTTAGGGTCTAGTGGCAAAAAAAGCTATTTGCATAGATGTCTCAACAACAGATATCCCACACCTGTTCAAAATAACTTTACATATCAATACAGAAATATTTCATGTACAACGAACACATTTATATATCTTTGTGAAGAACATTTAAAAATTCTGAAGGAACTTGTTTCGAAAATGATAGAAAACAAAAAAACCTATAATAAATCTTGAAAACACATACATAGAAGAAGATATTAATAATAGAAAACAAGATATGGACAATACCGATCATGAATTAGAAGAAACCTCGGTCAAAAAAAGAGACAAAACTGATAAAAACCACAATCACAGTAATGATAACTCATCACTAAAATGCACAGTAAAGTCGGACCAGTGCTCAAGTGTGATTCAATATAAACAATCAAGGATTTTCTGCTATCGTTTGAAACTAAATATGCAACTACCTTAGAAAAAATCTGTACACAACAAACTAGATTGTTATGCAAGACTATATATAGTATTCAGGAAAAATATTCCGAAAGTATGAAATCCTACGACACAAAATTCAACGACATGCTGAACAAATTTTATTCTCTTTTAAACAAGTGTTTATAAGTAGAGAAAGAAACCACAGAGGTAAAATGTAAATTAGACAATCAGTCCCATGTGAACATGCTTGAGCGGGAAAACTCAAAAACTACACGGAAGATAAATGTAAAACAATAAAAGGTCAACTCGATACTCTCAAAGAAACAAAATCAAAGTTTACTGCCAACATCTACAAAGTCTTAAAAGATATATTGGAAAAGTAGACGAACATTGAGAAGCTCCAAGAGGAACTGCAGATTATACAGAAGAAACTATACGATAAGGAAATCATCAGAATAAAAATTCACAACAGTAGAGAGGAAACTGTTTCACATACATTCCAAACATTTCAGTACAAGAAGTAGCAACAGATTACAATTATAGGAACTTCAAGCATAATTGGGATCGAAACTGACCAACTCTCTACTAACTCACTGAAAGATAACACACCTCAAATTTGTGTAGATAGAATGTATGAAATCAAGTACAACAACAATTCAAATATGGCATATAAAGGCGAAGCCTAACCTCAATTTGTAAACGAAAACGGAATTCACCTCTCTTAGAATAATATTGCCATGTTGGCATTAAAAATAAGACATTGTAGACAAAATACTGGGACTTCCGTAACGAATTCCAAGAAGACATACAACATATAACAAAGGAAGAGGCAACTGTAGCTATATAGAGGACGAGGACGTGGTAGAGGTGGTAACCACTGAACATAAATTAGCTCTGAACATGAAAACATGAACATTTAAAACCTTATAACCCAAAAGAGTATTGGAAACTCGTCAACACCTTGCAAAATGATACACCTGTAAAACCTGAAAATAATATAGCTCGAGCAACCTGGTTTAACTATGTCTCAAATATTACCTGAATACAAGAAAGTAAATCAAATCAAATTAAAAAAAAGAAGAAAAGTTAAAATCCTTGGAGAATAATATAAGTAGTTTTAGCATTCTTGATAACACAATAACATAATACGAGTTTATTATTTTCATTATTATTATTACTAATTTAATTATCACTTAAGTAATGTACAATGTACTACTGTAGTTTAGAGTTAGCTCTCTCTATACAATAATATTGCAAAAGCTGGCTCTCTACAATCGATGTTTTTCCTGTTTTGCTGTCATGAAAACCTTTAACTGTTTAATCAGCATTCTCTGATGGGCCCTGTGAAAATATTAGTATTCGTATTTTGTATTTGTAATAGTGTAATGATTACAAAGCATCTGTAATAGTTATGTTAAATTAAAACATATTGATTGCGCGATATTTTGTCGGCATAGTAGGTTTTCAGAAAATCTGTATATTTGTAACATGATTCTAATATTCTTTATGTCAAGTTAAAATGACCTTATCCATCAAGTGATCTTGATTAAGTGATAAGTACATTATTTAAAACTTCAAAAATTGTTCATTCTCGTAATTGCTTTGATAATAAGTGGTACTTGAAACAATTTATGACATACTTCATAACTTTCTTAACAATCTTTGACCACAAGGACATCCTTCGTTATAAGATATGTCAAATAATCGAACTGATATGTCAACAATTGTTATAACTTAAATTGGAAATAGCGTTTGTGCTGGAGGTTTGTGTGATGTTAGAGTATCTGAGGACTGTCTGTATACGTAAAAACACTTGTTGGTGAATATTTTAAAATGAAATGTAATAAAACATCTGCGGTGTAATTTATTGTGTTTTCCATTTGTAGTTATGGAATGTTATTATTTGTGATCTACAGTCAGAGAATTTGGCTGTTTTTAACGGTCTTCGGTGGTAGTTTGCATACGTGGTAGCAAAAAATTCTAGCTGGTCTACACTTCCCACTCATTTGAGTAGTGGTATTGTGGCCGCTTTGTTTTATCATATGTATTAAAGTCGAATCTATAGCAGAAATTAAGATAATCATTTTATGGTTACAAACAACAGAGAGTATACATTGGTTTTGGGCCCACGAGTGTTAAAAGTAAACTCAACACAGCTGTAGTGCAATAAAAGTCTATATTTCCCGCGCCCAAGCTATAGTCACATGGTCAGATATAAAAGTCTATATTTCCCAGATATTGACAGATATATGACAGTCATTCCGCAGTCATTGTTATGTGGTACGTTGCAGATCACAAGTAGCATTGCATATATACGCGATTCTTCCCTAATAATTGGAAAAAAATTAAAATGTAAAAGAAAATCGGATATTCTGGCATATGAAAACCAAGAGTCCTCGTAGTGTGACATATACGTTTTACGCTAAAAACATCAACTTAATCAGCATGTTGTACCCGCCACAGAAAGCTTACACAGAAATATATGTTGATAGATTATTTTAATCTTCAACGCATAAAATTAGCATTAAAGTTCCAATACCTAAAATTTTCAATTTGTTATTATTGGACTACATGATGAATCCTTATTTAAGATTTGCTGCCCTGCGTTCCTATTAAAATCAAAATTCCTAATGTGATGAATTAAAGTTTGTGCTTTGTAAATACATTATAAAATAGCTAGGTCATGCGCACGGTGCGCGAAAACGTACTGGAACTGCTTTTACCTCCGGCATACACTTGCTGACCTCATTTTATCAGTGTAGTACATGTTGTTTGCTTTTATTGTTGATGTGTACAGTATAGTTGATTTTTTTATTTTGGCCTATTTTTCTATAATGACTTGATTTTCTGACGTCTTGCTTTGTCAGCTAATGATCTTTGTACAAAGTATCAATTGAATGATTGTTCCTATACTTTAATTTGTTGGCATACTCCTGATTGAGACAAAGACATGCGAAATAAAGAAAAAACCAAAAAGAACAACTAAAAGTGATTTTTTAACGTTGTAAAAAGGCATGAGTTCTTTTAGGTGCTTTGGACTAGTAAACTGTGTATGCCTCTTGTTACAAGTCGAGTTACTCATAGCAATATCAGCCACAAAGTCTAAAACCTAAATATGGTTCAGCAAAAATGTTAGAAAAAATGTGATCAACCAAGGTGCAACAAATATCTGTTTTAATAGCTGATTGGTCGACAGAAAAGTCAGGAAAGATCTAACATAACGTAAGAGTTTGAAACCATGCGCTGGATCTGATGAAAAATTGCTATTAATGAACTGAAAGTTGACAACCGAAAAGTTAAAGGCATAGAGCTCAGTTTGTAGGAAAAAAGCAAAGAAAACCGACCGAAGAACAAGAGTCAAAAGTCAAAGGACAGTTACAAATCCAAATATAGACATACATGCACAGCGCAACACAAAAACAGAAAGAGAGTAATCCGAACCCAATAAAAACCATGGGTGCAATCAAGTGTTCCGGACGAGTAAGCATTATTTGTCTCTAATTAAAACTCGTCGAGTTTCTCATTTTTATGTCTAGGAAAAGTCAAATCCAGGAATAGGAAACACTAACTATGACTCTGCGAAAATGTCTAATCGTATTTGTAGATTGATTTCCCATAACGATCTTGGGGACGACCATAGAACTTCTGGAGAGATAACATCAACCTAATTACAGCAAACCTTTGTTTCAGTAGTTTAGTGGTCAACATCAATAATCGGTCTAGAAAATTGTAATACCGATCGCAGGACCTAGAATAACGTATAAGTTGTGAAATGTACCCACCATACGCTGGAGCTGCTCGAATGTTGCTGTCGATAAACGGGAAGTTGACAATTGGAAAGTTGAAGTCATCAAGTTTGTCCTCCAAACACGATGAATATGTTGTCAATCACAACATCTAACATATGACAGATTTCGTTTTCAGTATATGTAGTATTAGATGTAGAGTCATTGATGACGAAGTAAGTTCTGTCAAGGTTTCCCATTTGATTCTTTTCTGAGAAGACCGTCTAGGTAAGAATCTGTCTGAAAAAAAATCGGTAGTGTGCGTAATCTCAAGCTCCTAGGATAGATAGATAAAATGTAAGTTGAAATCGAACTAAATGTAATTTAGTTACAACCCCCTCTATATCGTTGGCTTTAATTTCTAGTCTGGGCAAACGTCTTTTCTTTTTAATAGACCTTCGAGGCACTAAGCCTAATACGGGTAATAAAACTAGTCGCCGTGGAGAGAACCACAATTTATACCTCCTATAATGCCCATAGTTTATAAAAACAATCCGTCCTTCAAACATCTCAGAAATACTTTAAACCATAGATTAAAGCAATAAACAGACCAGACTGTAAAAAATTCAAAATACTTCCTCGTTTCTAGCATTAACGTCGTGGGTAGATTAATATCAAGACATGGAAAGACCAAAGCAATCCAAGCTGATATTCTGTTTGATGCTTACTTTGTATCTATAAACAAGCTCATGATACAATATCTGTCAGATATCTTGAACTTACTTTTCCCCAAAACAAAATTCCCCTATCAGCGAAACTCTGTTCAGCGTTTCAACTGCTATGTGTATGCTGCATAACTTAACGTGAATGAAACATCTATTGTTAAAAATAAATTGTATAGCTTTAGGACTTTAACTTTCAATGGTTGTAAATTGCAAGGAAAAGTAAAAGTAAAAATATACTATTGTTGGTGTTAGTTTAATATTCTAACCCTGCAATAAACTAAATCTTTGAAAGGAATTTAGCACTTATCTAAAATCATCCCTTTTATAGACATTCTATTTTATCATTTTTAATAATAAAATTAAAGTACAACGACAAACTGTTATTATTATATTTAATTTCAAATCTGTACGAACTATTCGCTGTCTTTTTAATCTTCTTCAAACAAGATGTTGATTTATATTTGCCTTATAAATTGTTATGGTCGTACGGAGAATACGTCTAACTGATTTTAAGCAAAGGTTTAATGTGACACTGGCCTTTCTTTTCTTTCTTCATTAAATATTTGAGACTTAATAGGTCAGGTAATACAGTGTTTTGACTTTCACATAAATACGATATATTTTGTTAAATACTCTGTCCCAACAGTCATGACTTCAACAGGAAATGGAAATATTATCATAATTTATAATTTCATTTTGATGTAAATTTTGAAAAAGTTACGGTGCCATTTTGATTATTTATGTATCAGGTTAGCTTTCAATTCAGAAGTGAGTTTTTCTTAAAAGCGTTAAAGAATAGTTTAGAACAATTGCGACCGGTTTCAGCAGTTTGTTTTACATGTACCAAGAGACCAAGAAGAGGAATGTTATACTTAAGTACAATTTTATATTACTAAGTTAATTAGAATGAGTAACGAGTAACCGTTCTTTACAGAACATGAACGGGTAACGTGAAAGTTCATCTAAAGACTTATGTATGCTTATCTGCAACTTTTGTTTTCTATAATTGATAATCAACTTAAATTCGGCAAACAATTGAAGTGGTTTCTAACAATTTACTATAAGTGTAAAGTGACTAATTTCTAAAAGCTATAAGTTCATAAGACAACCTTCATTTGTCAATTGTCAGCTCTTGTAGATAATAGGAGTGTTAAACATTTAAAGAACAAGAATAGCTGAACTTGACAGCAATTCTTGAAGGGAGGGACATCGTAGGTGTTACTGAAGACAATTATTTAAGGACTGACATCACGTTAAACATTCAGGTGCCTTATAATACTATAAATATCTAATTATTTATATATATTGTAATGTTCGTTCTTCACTTTTTTAAAAATATTTTTTATTATATATAATATTGTTAACACTACTTCACCCCTTAGAGATCCCCTACATCTTTCAAATAAAAGGACGATGCATTGAAATACAACTAATTGCACAAAAATGGAAGCATCATTTGTACTTTCTGTTTGTTTGGCTCTCTCTTTGGGAGTAACAGCAAAATCTATTACAAATGAATCTGACCTTGAGGAGCTCAGAGCAACAGTTCTTGACTTATCCGAGAAGCTGCAATCATTGAACAAGTCTTTACAAGCAGGTAAGGGAAGAAGTTGATATGAATAGATCTTATACTGTCTTGTACTGCACCCATTTTGCCGCTTTTAGAATTTTAAAACAAGTCTTGTTGCATGAATTAAACGCGCGGGCTTGACCAAAGTGCATTGAACCATATTTTATAATAACATAATGATTTACAATGTGTTTAGTATATATTTGCAGTTTAAACACACAAAAGACGGAAAATTAAACAGTCTGTACTATTAAATAAGTTTTATATCATTTAAATTTTAGATCTTTTTTTACTAGAAACAACTACCTCCGGCAGATGGCTTATTTTGAAATATAATCTGAGGATTAGTACATAAGGATTTTTATGCTGCGAGTTGTTGATTATACTATGATATGTCAAAAATCCGGGTTGCCCATATAAAAGATATCGATTGATTGATTGATTTGATGTTTAACGTCCAGCAAGCAATATTTCAGCTATATTCAGGACGTGAACAATTTTATAAATTGATGACGTTTAACAATTAGAAAGTTGGCATAGAAACAACCCTGTCAAAATATTGTAAAACTGGAATCTCACACAATAGTATGTGGCTATTAAAGATATCGATGCGTAATAAAAAGAACCAAGTATGTAGTTACTAAGCGGATGGAAATAATACATTTATTGGAATCGAAGTGGGAAAAAAGGAAAAGTCAGTTAAGGAAATTAAAATGCTGTATAGCTTTTTATCGTCAAAATTGAAAATTTGACATATCTTGGATTGTCATATACATTTTGCGAATCGAAACACGAAAAATGAATAAGCAGTTTGCAATAGCAATATAATAAAATGTACTAAATTTACTATATTTACTGGCCGAGTTTTGAACATTTTCGTAATTCATCAAATCGCAATATGAATGAAGATATTAAATGATATTTTATGTCAGCATCACAGTGTGACTACATGACACGTATCAAAAGGAATCGACCAGTAGTTTATAGTAAAAAAAAACTTGAAAAAACGTGGATTTTTATTTTGTCCTGCATGTCTGTATTATTCAGCGTGATTTTGTAACAGTATTTGTATTATGTTTGTTGCTCTTTTTTACCCTTATTTATACAACAGCTCAAGTGGATTTACAATGGGATTGAGAAAAGTGGGCATAACGTCTAGCGTGCCTTCCCTGCCCACACCTCGGAAAAGATGTTCTGTTTCATTTGTTTTGTTATAACCTTGCACGACAACAAAATATGAGATAATCGTATTTGTTAATTAATTTAACAAAATATGGGGTTAAATTAAAGTAGACATAGCTTGGCTTTCAGGTGAGGGCTGGCGCAAAAAGCAAATTTTATCCATAGTAACCTATGCAATTTCCTCACTAACATTTTGTAAACTTATATTTTTTGTTTGCAGATAAAAATGATCATGAGATGTTTTATGCTATTGTCAACGACAAGGACTTCACTCTAAACGTGGATTCGATTTTGGTTTTTGAAACAGTTATAGTAAATGTGGGTGGCCATTACGATCCATATGATGGCGTGTTCGTGGCGCCTCGGAAAGGAATATATCTTTTCGCATGGACTGTGAGTGGTTACAGCTCTAATGTTATTGTAACTGAACTCGTAGTTGAAGAAAAAGTGATCTCTGCAACTGGTGCACAGAACGGAGGTGGCGGTTATCCATCAGGGTCGATGACGGCTCTCTGTAAGATGGAGGTGGGCAATCATGCTTGGATCAGAACGACGGGTTTATCAGCAACTAATCAAATCTACAGTAAAGATAACTATCCACAGACGGCTTTTCTTGGACTTCTCGTAAAAAGTCTTTAATTCGCCCTTCTTTTTTCTGAAGATATCATTTTAGACTGAAAAAAGAAAAATATCTTAACTATCACAATTTCTAAAAACACTAACATTGTTTTTGCTACTAATCGTTTTCAATTTTATTGTTTACCATCTTTTGTACAATAAAAATTATCTTGCAGTTTATATTGACTCTGTTTGAAATAAGAGACCAGAAACAAGAAAGTTATATCAATAACTATCAACAGTTACAGTTACCCATTGACAATCAGTTATTTTGTTCATATAGCGATATTATTGATGGTGACGATACAAATTACAAAGTGAGACATGATGGCAAAATACAACGGCTTTACGCTTTTAGTAGGAGACTATTCACTGGCAATGTAATCATTATGTTAATCACAGGCGAAAAATATCATGTGAACTTTAATTGCCTAATGTGTAAATCAAACAAAGTCTTTGTAATTTGCACAAAATCACCCGAACACACAGAATCGACTTAGTTTATAACACTGAAAGTTCTCCTAGCATGTGTACGGTATTGTTTTCGTTCAACATATCTTTGCATACAAAATGTTTTTGCTACCGGGCTTGTAATGTTCATACATCAGTGTGGAAATATGAGCAATGATATAACTTTTTAAAATTTCATAAAATACATAAATACACTATTATGAATAGAAACGAAATTCAAAACAAAACAATATGTACCATAAGCTTTTACATATAGTACGGCAATGTTCAACAAGAACAAAACGTCAAAAAGAAATTACGAAATTTAAAAAAATAAAAATAAAACCCTAACCTAATAAAGGTATGGCCCAGAGGAGTAGCACTGTCTGTATTTTGAAGGGACACCCGTCAATTTTTTTTCCGTTTAAGTCCATGTTATACAAAGGGATATGAGACTTCTTATGACAGCAAAATGTCTGATTCTGATTTCTGTTGGAATTCAATAGAAAATCGGTATACACAGGCACGCTTATTTAATACCTTTTTGCATTGGTTTTTTCATATGGTTTAATGCAGCTCTTTGGTGGACAACGTCATTACCTACTTCTTCATACGACAATGTGGACTAACTCGTCACTGTATAAGGCTACAGAAGTGAAAGTAATGAAAATTTCAATAGTTTTTGACATAAACCTAATACGTCTTAGTTACATTGAAAAAAATTATTTCCCATATTTTGTAACTTTTATTATTGATTAAAACTAAAGTAATACAGCAAATAATAGTTTATTGGCTTTGTTCTGAATTGTCGAAACACGGCAAATTCCAGAATAGTTTTGAAATTAGTAGGCAAAAACGTTACCCTAATGAACATGTCTGGAATAAATAAGTATTTATTTTGTAAAATTAAACTATTTTTTGTTACATTAGAAAATCAATAAATTATTATAAGTCGAGAATTATTTACAGAATTCAGAATTCTGATTTCATTTTGAGGGTGAAATGGATCGTATTCGTTAAGTCAATGACATTTTTAAAAGGGTCACGCTTATTAAAGATTGCAGTTAGTTGCCAAGGATCCACTGTGTCTTTCTGGTTTAAACTTATCATCGAATGGTTCCTGATGCGTTAGTTACAGGTCGCAATGAGTTTAAAATCTTTCTGTAATGTATATCATATTTTTTTTTATTTACATGCTGAGGATCCTTTGCCCATGTGAAGTGCGTATACGTTAGGGATACATGATAAGCGTCTTATGCTACCTAGAATTCATGTTCATGGGAATATAAGACATTTTTAAAAGGATGCACTCTTGGTACCCCAGTTAGGCGGTTTTTGCAAAGATCGGTTGAAGCTGAAATCTGGTACAAAGCCTCATGCGATGTACCGTATACGTCAGATACTTTTATGTTTTATTTTTAGGTTTTCGAGACTTATTATTATTTGATGGAAATATACACGTTTAAATTAATTACTTAATTACAAGTCGACGCTTTTATTCTAGAGTTTAAAAAAATATATGGATGAACCATAATTCAATCTCGTGAATAAAATCATATTGGTTAGTCCTGTCAATTATGAAGTTAATTTAGCACCATTTGGTCGCTACAACAAGCTCATTTTGACTAACTAACTGACTTCCTAACTTCTGCATGCATTTGGTTGTTTAAATAAGTCATATCGGACACAGCAAGAACTCCGATAGATATACATTGATATAATAGCCCTATTTAGACTATAAATATACAATTGCTTGTTAAAAAAATCGACCCATATTTATTTAGTATGTTTGATTATCAATGAAGCAAATAATCCATGTACATGATTTATGACAAAAACAGAAAAAATGGACAGTTGGGTAGGGAGAGGAGTTCCTCGTTTTCCATTACCTAAAACTATCTGCTGACATGTTGTAGCCTCCTTAAGTTTGAATTTCCAATCTTTTGCTTTCTTTCCAATGGCAGAATGTGACTGTCCTTTACAAGACTACTACAAAACCTCTGATTCCTGCAAATAGACCAAATACAATAACTGTATACCAGTCTAAATCCTAAAACTGCATATCAGTCCTAGTCCTATAACTGTTTGCCATCCAAATCTAGTATAAATCGAATAAATGTAAACCAGTCTATATACAATAACTGGATACCATTCTAAATGCTATAATTGCATACTAGTCTTAACCAGTCTTAATCCAATAATTGTATACCAGTCTAGATCCAATCACTGTAAACCAGTCTTAGTTCAATATCTGTATACCATGCTAAATCCCATAACCGTTTTACAATCTTACCAGTATACCAGTTTAGTTTAACGATAAATCAAATGAAACGCACATCTTTCAAATGCGGATACATGAATTTCGTTTTGAGGTATGATCGTTAAAGGAATGCATTCAAAAGTCAAAGGTCAGTTAACATTATTAGCAGATACAAGATTAATATAATACGATACACCTACCTATGATGCCACCTTTTTACACTCAATTACATGTTAAAGAGAGCAACAAACCTTACATCTAATTTCGTGAAGATTAAATTATAATAATACTTAAATTTACTTATAGCCTTTTCTTCATTATACAGATAGAAAATTATGATTCTGAATATATCCCATACACGGGAAAAAAGCAAAGAAAACCGATCGAACAATAAGAGTCGAAAGTTAACGGACAATAACAATTCTGGCTATGCGCAACATTAAGCCAACTAGAGACTTAAAAAATATAAAAATATACATTATTCATTGTTAGCATAAAAGCAACATACACAGCCAATCAACGCCACTGACTATTGATTAGACGAAATATGCCTCTGGCTTTCTAAATTTTATAACCTTTTGTAACTTAGATTACATTCAATATAAAAACAGATCTATCTAATATTGCTCGATTAGAAATACAAAATGCCTTTCTTTACAAACACAATTGTTAATTGTATTATGATAGAGTTATTCTCAAAATATAAAAATAATATGTCATCAAAGATAACTTGGTTATAAATTTATAAATTTATTACGCAAGACGCGTGTTTTGTCTACTCAAAACTAATCAATGGCGCTCAAACCCAAAAGATTTTCAAAATAATTAAGATTTTGTAAAGTTTCTATCATAAAATTTGTCAAAACATTATAACAATACGGTTAAGGCCATCTACACCTTAAAGATTTACAAACAAAACTAAAGTACGGCGATTGAAATAATGCTCTCCTTACATAAAAGACATTTAAATTATCATCGAAAAAGTATGTGATCTTCTATCTACCGATTGCTTATATTGGAATACACATTCAATAAAATGTCATTAAAGATACCAAGGTTAATAGAATATACTACGTCAGACGCAAGTTTAGCTAAATCAAGACTCATCATAAGCGCTCTCACCAAAAAATATTTTAAATCCAAATGATTAAGATGTTTTAGAGCTTTTATCAGCAAAATTCCAAAACGCTTTTACAAATCCGGCTATGGTTATATTCACCTTGAAAATATACAAACCTAAGAATTAAATTAACTTTCGAAATTTCAATGCAGTTTATTTAGAAAATGACTACATCACAGAAAGAATCAATGATATTCCTGGCAGCCCCAAAGTGTGACTACTGGGCTGGTGATACCCTCGGGGACTAACAGTCCACCAGCAGAGACATCAACCCAGAAATTAAATTTCATCAAATATACCAAGGTCAATAGATTTTATTTCGGCATATGCGATATTCCTTTCGAATTCGGGCTCTTTGCACGTTCATCTTTTTAACATTATCTTTATTATTGGGACTTTCAATTTTTGGCTTTGAACGCTACTGGTTAGACGAAAAGCGATACTTGCGTAATTTACAACCTCAGTATTTTTTATGAATTTTTTTTTCGTACAGTGGGGCGTTGCCTCTGCCTGTGGATTTTAAGTCCTGAAGGGTATGAAGAGATCAGTAGTCCATTTTAAAAAGTTTTCTAGCCACCTAGACCATTAAGTTGCTCTGAGATTGTATTTCATAAGATTATAAAAAGAATATGAATTTAATTACCAATAGAACCAGTTATAAAAGTATTTATGAACCACGTGTCATTTCCAATGGCAAAAACTGCTGCTTATAATAAAAATCTCTCTGTCTAAAATTTGTAATATGAAAAAAGACACGTGTTACCTGGTATAATAATGCCTACAGGTTTCTAATATTTGTTGATGACATATAAACTCAAACTGTATAGTTAAACATACATCAAAGACAGAATTTTAATCTACCTTTGTCCACTACATAAATAATTTGAATGACATGTTATTTTGACTGTGTCGTTTAAACAAATCCTCATTCACTTTGATAAAAGTTGTAAGCAAATATAACATACCTCTTCAAAGTTGTATGCTTCAAAGCAAAATGCAGCATATTTGTGATGCTATAGCAGCCATATTGTAATATTTCCCCACTATTATAAATGTCTTTGAATTTCTGGTCAAATATGTGCAAAACCAATACCATTATAACCTCAATATCATGCTTACATCTTATATAAGTTTTTCCCCGTTAAAGGTGCATTATGCAGTAGAATGAAATTGCAATTATAAACCGGTGAATGTTTCCATTGGCTTGAAGCAGTATCTGTTAATATGTTTTTAATTAATGACATCAAATTGGAAACGCCCTTTTACTTCATGCTCTTTTTGTCCTTTGAAACATCAGGCGGTGTTTATTTAGTTTTATGAATGACTAAGGGTTGTCATCTTCAAGAAATTGTTGTTAACACCTAAGGCTTGTCGTGTTCGTGAGTTTGCTTAAGTGCCTAAGGCTTGTCGTGTTCATGAAGTTGTTGTGATTAGAATTGTCGTGTAAATGAGTTTGTTGTTAGTGTTGTTTGCTGTCATACACTTGTTTGCATGCTCAATTTTTTTGTATTTATTTGCATGTGGTATTTGTGTTCCATTTCTTTGATTTTGATCAGTTTATTTAGTTTTAGTAAAATGTTAATTTTACTTGTGTTCCTTTGAATACTGGCAAACTGATAAGCCGACTATCCTACGTCTTAACAGCATTACTAAAGAAAAACAAATAAACTTTTTTGCGGGATACAATATTTATAATTAGTAGATCAAGCCTGATATGGAACCTCTAGACTATCGTTTAAACAAACAAGTTTGTAATAATTGATTATTTGCACATGTTTCGATGTTGTTGTTGAGTTATGAAACAATAAAATTTAGTGGCTGAAATAAACAACACATAAGTGCCATGATTATTGTTTCCACAAGATTACCGTAAATATTGATTATTTGCATATAATTGTATAATAATACAATTGCAAAGTAATAAATAAATTAAACAAACAAAATCTGGTGTTTTAAATTAACGGCAAGGTCAGCTTATGTATTAGATAGCCTAATTTATGACATTAATGGAGGTTGAATATTTACTGCATAACTTTCCGGAATTCTTTTCAAAAGTTCATGTTAACTTTTTTCATGTAAGATTGATGGATTTTAAATATAATTATTAGTTGGGAGTTAAAATCTAGTCATTTTATAGTTTCTATTGTATGGTAGCATTTTGTAGGGAACCGATGTCACAATAATTTGAAGCTATCAGGCATTTACGAAATTATATTGTGCTTTTAATTAAATTCATTTTTAAGATTAAATTTGCATAATTATTTATTATTAGTATCCTTCAAGGCAAAATGGAAAACAAATAATTAAACAACAGCAGTTACAGTATCATCCGTATTATATATACTGTCTCTATACCGTCACGATATTTATTGAAACAGTCTCCACAGGACAGAAGTAATTAGACAGTTTGGCAGAAATGATGTTGAAAATAATTGTATTGGTTTCCATTTAAGTTCTGGGAAGTCAGGTAAAAAATAATTAATTTCTATTGTTTGCTTTTTAACGAATACTTTAAACTATTATAATTCCTATTTATCAGCAGGTCTTTACTATTTTCTGTATTTAATGACACACATTCGATGTAAATAAGAATGTTACGGCTATGTTTGTTTTTGCATGTTTGAATGTTGTTTCACGCCCCTTTCAGCAATTTTTCATCAATATTATGGCCTCCAGTTTTATTTGGGTAGGAAGCCGGAGTAGCCGGAGAAAACCTTTAACCATCGGTAGGAAAACTTGAAATCCTGGTCAATTAAGATATTTAGGAAGTATTTACTAAGCCTTTACTGATAATATACTGGTCATTTAGTACTGTTGATCAGACTGTATACTCCTCCGAGAAACCCAAAACGTATTTGATGCATTCATGATCTCAATTTTGTGTATCCGTTCAACTGCAAAGTAGAAGTAGATAATTTAATTTTTTACCTGCGTAAGTACTTTTTTCTTTAACTTTCAGGGACGGTCGCCACGTAAGTAAATCTTTAACCATTAACTTCATTCATTTATACAAAAACAGTTTCTATGCCTAAGCTTATTCGATGAATTTCTTGTTACGTTTTGATGCTAGTCGTTTAAATAATATGTTTATTAAGATCGTGGCAGTAAATTGCTTCTTTTAGTATGAGCGTTTTATATATGTATTGTGAAACGCTATTAACTTTATGCTTATCTATAAAATGTTAAATAAAAGTCTAAGATAAAAAAAGTAAGACTATTAAACAACCGAAAGATGATTTACAATAATAAGGAACACAATGAAAAAATGACAACCAAGCGAATAAAGATATATAAATTTTCACGCAATACATAGAAATAAGATTCCATGTGGAAAATGGTTATTTTATGCTTATTAAACAATTTAAAATGCTCTTTGATATGATGACTCGTTAATATATTGTTTCAAATGTTCTGTATGTAGATCTTGTATATAAACTTTATTGTTATATTTCAACATGAAATAGGATAAATATGTAAAAAACGCATTTAAACTGTAAAATATTACATGAACTTCTGCCGCTGCACTTTAGACATTAAAATAAACAAAGAGGTACGTTAATGGGAGAAACCCGAGAAACTGACAAATATAAATGTGTCTCGTATTTATGTCTAAATGAGATGTCATAGTAATATCATAAGTGTGTAACAGTCTAGATCGTTTAAACAGAATTGAAATTTTTTGGACAAATGAATATATATGGTTAAGTTTGTAACAAACAAAAAATTTATTGAACATCATGTTATTTTAAAAATATTTAAAATATCTTGTTGGTTGTTATACTGGGTCATATTTATTTTTCAATGGAATGGAAAACATAAAGCGTTTCTTTGCAGCTTGCGGCGACGTCATGTGTATGATGAATTGTCCACATGGATTCCAAGTTAACAGTTATGGGTGTGAGATATGCAGATGCAGAAGTTCTCGTAAGAGTATTCATCATTATTGTTATTTTGATTTTTCATTTTTAAGGCAAATAATAAGAATTTAGTATGATAGGACTATACACATACTTGATCGGTTACGATTTAAACATTGGGTAACTCGATGGGTGTCTCACATTAAAGAAGAAATCATTATACTTCACATAACAAAACATCTGTTCTCTACCCTTAAAAGGTCTGTTTGCGTCTATATTTTTGGTTTCTACTAAAAAACAATAAAATTAGAAAATTATTTAAGAAAATTTTATAAAAGGGACGAGTACATAAAGTGTAAAGTCTTGTACATTTAGCTTGCAGTGATGTAATGTGTATGATGCAATGCGAAAATGGATTCGAGAATGGCTGTGACATTTGCCACTGCTATTAAATTTCAAGTTAGTATGCTTTAATAAGTATTTAATATTCTATCTCGTTTGAAAATAATGTAACAGATAGTTTTCCCAATTTTTGAATTCAGTGTACAGTGAATGTGCTACGATGATTGCTGGAAACGACTATTAGTGACTAGTTTTACATGATAACCATCCCTTTTAATCAACTTACCAAATCAAATACTACATTATTCTAAGCGGGAAGTTTGGCATGCCATAAAACCCGATTTAATCCACCTTTTCTTTTGAAATGCTTGTACTAAGTCAGGATCATTGCAGTAGTTGCTGTATTTTTTGGTTGTTGGTTCTGGAATTGCCGGTTTATCGGATTTGTGGATTGTCTATTTTGTTTTGACGGTGTTCGGTATTTTGTTATTACCTTCACTGAATGTTTTCTGCTGTTTTAAGTGTTACTACACAGGCGTCACTGTGAAAAATATACGAGTACACAATGCAAATTCATACACCACCAAAACTCACTTATATGCAAACACTTTTAAAAAACATTTATTGAAATAAAAACCTTAATGTTATCCTGAATATAAGACCGAAGAACATTTGTTTTTAACTAAATGCACGTAAAACAAATTATCCATTTAAATAAGTATGTTACAGTGAAGAATCGGAATTTGAGATTACCCGTTGTTTTTATAAAGCTCTTTAGTATGCGTTTCAGGGTCATTGCTGTAGTCGCTGTATATTTGGTTGTTTGTTGTGGAGTTGCCGGTTTCTAGGATTTGTAACTCTGGAAATTTACCAGTATGAAGTAATTCAACCAAATAGTAAATGAAGATTTTTAACTATTGAGTGCTGACATTTTATCTTATAAAGTTATATTTAACCAATCTACAATTTCAGAATGAGCAGCATAGAAAACTGGACCAGTACGTTTAAATTAAAATAAAATGCATTCCGACAAAAAATGGTTTGTTTTGGTTTGAATGCGATACATGTCATTTCCTGACCATTCACCGCATTTAAAGTTTTATACCGCATTATACCGCATAATGATTTTTGCCGACATATAGTTGGTACTGTTAATTTGTTGGACATTGTTTATAAGTATTCATTGTTTGTTTTTGTAGTCTGGCCTTGTTGAACGATTTAATTATCAGTACATCCGTTGGAAGATTGTTTGATACAGATATAACATTTAATAACACATTGTCTTTGGCAAAAACTAAAACAGAACTATGCAAAAATAATGGTTAAACAAGTTGATAGTTGAGCAAGTTGAGCAATAAGTCGTTAATTCTTATTATAATGCGAAATCAGAACGTGAGCTTCAAATTGTGTTCGTTTCAATCTCACAGACATTTGGCAATATTTGGTACGATGAAAGCTTCATATTAAAAATGTACGGAAGATATTAAAATGCTCCGCTGTGGACGTACACACTTAGAAATTAGTTTCATTATTTCATTTGCATAGATAAAAATGTAAGTATTTAAGATATATAAACATCAAATGTGTGCATTATTCTTCAATAGAATAATTGCAGAAGAAAGTAAGGAAAAAGTTGCTGGTTACACATAGATTAAACTCGGATCCCTGGATTTAAAGACTAAAGTAGTAAATCTTACACTATTAATATTTGGTTTACCCATTTTTCCTATACATGCTTTGGACTAAATTGATATTACGTCCACACATTGCACTTGCATGTTTAATATTGTAAGCGTAATCAGTGCAAGTAAATTCGATTTATTTTTTTCGATTTAAAAAAAATCTCATTAAAATATCTACTATATTTAAGAAACAAAATGTATCGCTTGATTCAGAGTCCAGAGGGCAAACTGATACATTTTGTAACCCTTAGCTAGTTGGCGTTTTGGATATTTAAGTAGAAAACTGACTGATCTGTATCATTTGTTGATAAAAATCGTACAATGTATCTGTATATCGTCGTCGTATGAAGAATTTCGTACTGGTTTTAATTGTCGGATTTATTCCTACGAGCAACCTTTATTTAGCTTAAAATTAATACCTACCTACTATCCATGTCAAGGAAATAGTTCGATTTATAGAAGGATGCAAGTGTATTTTTAAGACAATTTGTATTAACGGAAAAGATTCAAAGTAACATGTTCCTTTAGAGACGGACAAACTAAGAAAGCTGCTGTTTTTATCTGAATTAATAAAATACTGCGGAACAATTTTTTCACTTCCCGGACACTTCGAATACGAGACTTAAATTTTAAATACAAGGAGTAAAGATTTAGGCAGCATATTTCCATAATCTATTTACTTTCTTTTCTTGTTTATTTTTTAATCTTAAACCGAGCTTCAATATTCGAGTGGTTAAGGTCACCTATTGTTGATAAAACTGGATGCCAAGAAACATATTAACATTTTATGTATAAAGTGTTAAACCCATTTCCAACAAAGCACAAAGCAAACGCGATCTTAAAAACCGTTGTGATCTGTGTTGCAACTGCTGAAGTAACTTTTCTGTCAGTTCCCATTTTTTTCTTCTTACTGAATTATAATTAAATATTCTTTATATACTGTAAGGAATGATCTTGTGTCAATATTCCTTTATATACTGTAGGAAATAAATTAGTTTGGCGTATAGCTTCAAGTCATAAATATGGAGAAGACTTCATAAGTTTGATTAACTTGTGTCTTATCCTTTTTGCATATTTGAGCAAATAAAATATGTTTAAACTAAAGTCATAAATATCAAATATGTATGTACTTGTGTGTAGGTCTTCATAATAGTCATACAGTTGAATAAAAATGTACAACTATGAAAATAACATGATATGAACAAAAATGTAAACATCTTAGCATGACACCTTCTGTCATTTTTTAAATGTTGCTTAACGCTACTCTCAGACATTGTTCACCTTATATCATGGCGTCCTGTTTTTACTCAATGGAAGCCAGAGTACCAGTTTGTAATAGGGAGAGATGCCGAAATACCCGGAAATATCGATAGCTGCGATATGAAAACTGGCAATCCTTGTCAATTAAAATTGAAAAAACCCTGCCCGCTGTGAGACTTGAACCTGCAATCTCAATGGAAACATAACGTGATCAATAATAGACGAACTACCATAACCACGTGGCTGCTCTTATGTCCAATTAGAGGAAGGCAGTTCTTTCTCGTCCGGTTAAGTACAGTATGTAGTGAATTTCTATTGAATTTTTTTATAATGTGGTTTCAATGTATTTTCTACTACATGTCCAAATATCAGCATATGTCACGTGAAAATGTTAGACAATTGTGAAGAAATTTATATTATCTTCAGAAACATAAAAGGTATTTTGCCTACGGCTCTATTGTTTCTCGCAATTGATTTAAACAGTGTTCATGGGGCCTGTTGGCTGTGGTCGGTCAACACTTAGATTGAGCAAGGTTTGTATTTCTGCGCAAACATGTCAAAGATGCAACAAATACACGAATAGATGAAAATGGTCAATTATTATTTGAACGGGTTTTCTAGCAAACAAACAAGCATTTTCCATTAAACATATATTCCAGTGCAGTATCTATATGGATGTTCACGTTTCTTCTTTAGATAATGCCTATTATTCAGTATAGCAAAAATCATTGCTAAGATGTTAAGGTTATCACATGAAAAATGTCCCCGGTGACTACCTCTCTCCGTTTATAACTTTTTCTTCATGTGATAATCTTCCATAGCACCCTCGTTCAACTGTAGTATAATTATAACATCACCCTAAAAAAGTTTCATTCTATCTATTAAGTATTATTTTGTATTGTCCTAAATAACTATTTAACGCTTACACGCAATTCTACATTTAAAGCTATCTTGATGAATATTGTTTATCATTAGTAATTAGACATATCAGAAATCATTTTGTGAAAGAAAAACATTGAAATTTCTGTTAACTAAAGTTCATTAACGCGATATATACGCCATATACATTAGAAATAGACAGGGCAGCTGCAATATATTTTTCTAAACAAAATGGCACTGTAAATCGGTGTGTTACACTCTTTTGAAAGAAGTTCACATTGTCGTTTCGATATGTGACATCTAAATGAAATTTTGAATGATATCTCGAATGTAATATTTGCCTATCCTGATGATGTCATAATTGTTGGGTAGCATGATTTGCCAAAATACCTCTCTGTCGTAACTATTGGAAAGTCAAACGTTTTATCAGCCAACCTATTACGATATAACTCAAACATTTAATGAATAAAGAAATACCACTGTCATTTGTTTAAAACAGACATTTTCTCCGTACGACTATAATTTTTAAGGCAAATATATAAACAGCATCTTGTCTGAGCTAGAGTAAAATACAATGAATAGTATGTACAAATTTGAAATTACACATACCACTAATAATAATAGTTAATCGTCACGGTCTTACTTTTTTAAATTGACAACATAAAAAGTCTATATCGATCCAAATGAAATAACCAACTGAGTCTGACTGTTCCCTGAATGTGTCCGTCTACAGTAGAGCATTTTAATTCTTTCATTTCTGTTAGTACAAATCTTCGTAAATTTAATATCTAATCACCCCAAAAAATATCGCCCCTTGACCATGAGATTGAACGGCACGTTAGGACGTACTTGTGTCAGTCTTTATTAAAACAGTTGGAATAAATTACACAATTTGAAGCTCAACCGCCGAAAATCAATGTGTTCTTATTTTGCAGTCGTATACGAATTATCAATTTATTGCTCAACTTGTTCAACTATCAATTTGTTTAACTATCTCTCCCTTTCATGATTTTTTAAAATAGTAGTTCTAATAAATATATGTTATTCAAAACAATAAAAATTGTTATTTTATTATGTTGTATTAATACATGTTATATACCATATTAACGATAAAATGATGCCTCTAATAAAAGTTTGAAATTGTAAGTGACCATGGCAACCGGTCACGTTTGTTAAGAATATAATTCGTTAAAAAAATCAAATTAAAACATTTTATATTAAAATGCTGTTCTGTTGAAGGCCAGAACATGTTTGCTAAAGGCAAATAGATGGTTATTTTATGGCAGTTATATCCTAAGGTGTCATTGTATATAATGCACACATTTTCTACCAATTTTATGGACATGTATTTTTGGACAAGGTAACAAATACCACATTTTTATTAAGATATAATTCTAAAATATTAGATAAATGTTGCTTTTTTTCTCAATAGGCTATTGTATTTTGATAGACAGTACGCAATGAAATGAACCGAAACGAAACGAAAGCACGCCTATTTCAATAACGTTCTCCTAATACCTAACATATTTCAATTGTCATCTAACAGATAGCGTGTTTTCGTTGCTACTAGATGTGTATGTAAGTACATATAGAAAATAAAACGTATTATGGGCAGTTTAATTTTTTATCTAATTTTTCATCTGTAAGGATATGTAGAATGGTTTTGTCGTCTCATAATTTCTTATGAAACCATATATTTCATTCGAAATAATACTTAAGTAAAGTATTGCATCAGAAACTGAAATACCGTCTTTATCAGACCCGATTATGATTCAGTTGTTAGCAGAGACGGTAGAAAAGTAATGCATCAAAAACTTTATATATTATTTGTATCAGAAGCTCCAATACAAAATTCCATCGGAAACTGTAATGCAGTACTACATCAAGCATTGTAATACACAATAACTCAATTAATCTGCAGTTTTCTGCAAGTCATGTTATAATATGTTGTTTTGTTTTATAAAATTCCTATGTAGTGTTTTATTTTAATATACAACGGTTATAGGTATTTTTATTAGATATATTTTTTAATAAATGTTGTCAAGTATACATTTTTTGGAGATAATGTTAAACTATCGTTTGAAAAAATATTGTTATTTGTTCACGTGTTTTGCAAATTTCTTTGAGACTTTTCACATGTATGCGGAAATCTCCGTGGAGACCAAACATATTGATTACGCGTCTTAAAGTGTCAACTGTCATGAACACGCCAGGATGCTGATTCGCTGTTTGGAATAATGGAGATTGAGGTCGAACGTGCACAGGTGATCGAATCGAGACTATGCTCGTACGAGTTACTTTTTATCCAAGAATTAGGCATGGACTTGTGTTTACTATGATTGCTCCATTAGTTCAGACTTGGAATGTCAATCTAGGTTTGAAAAGACTATGTCATGCCGACTCAAACGTGTTATTATTACCACGAAGAGTAAAGTAGGTCCTGGTATGTTTATCCCGCAAGTTCCAGACTTTGAACGCCTTATATTGTCTTATAGAACAGATTCTATGCTGCGTTTGAAGAAACTAGAGTGGAATATATGATACTGATGAAATGAGACATATGTTGCTCTCACTCATAAGCCCAGAGAGAAATTTCTCTGGTTTGTTTTGCTCAATACAATAAGACCAGGATTGATTAAAAATAGAGTCGAATTCTGGATCCTATAGTGCCCAATTGAACGTTTTATTGCTGAATCAGACGAGTTATATTTAGGTATCAGCCATACATGTGTCTTATAACTCTATGTTTCTTGTTAAGGGGCAACATGGGAACTTGTAATGCTCAAATCTACGGTATAGAATATAATTATATTTACTTCGTTTAAGTTTATTATTCTTTTACAGTGATTGTTTCTTACTGTAATCAGTACATCAGTAAATCATTTGAAACTGCATTGTTCGTTTATTAAGACGCAATTAGATGTAACGATCCATTTTGGGGCTTTCATTGTTTACATACCTTTTTATAATAGTGAATAAAACTATTGTTAATAGAGTTAAACATTGTCATACTATAAAGAAAACGTTTATTTAAACTAGATAGGCATAACATTTTGTTTAAATGAACAACAAAAGAATCAACGCGATTAATAAAATCACAAGTAAATACGAACACAGATAAAAAATTTCGTTCATATTAGAGAACTTTGTTAGGTCATTGCTTTTCCTTTAATTGAAATCCAGAGTATAGAACTTAGAAGTTTGAAATGCAATTCCTCTTAAAAGCGGTTAAGTGTGTTGTTATCGATGAACACAACCTTATTATACCAAAGAAATTGTTGGCATACAATTTTATTATTTCAATTGCACCGGTTTTAGTTTGCAGCTAATATTGTTTGTTTTGCGACACGCGGAATATTCTATAAATCAATTAATTTATGCAGTAAATCGATAGCTTGAGAAGATAACTTTGTACAGTAAACATGATCTACCAAAATATGATGACATTATAAATTTTAGGAGATAACGGAATCATCTGACAAAATGACGATATAAGACATATAGGAAGACAGCACGTGATGGTGACTTTATTGAGTTAAATGGAAAGTTTATCTCGATCATATCGCATTAAACAAAGGTTTTTGTATTCATCGTTAATGGTTCTAACAATAATACTTAACAATAATATCATAAAACAATAATCCTATTACTTTACCTAGACTCAGATAAATGTTGGAGCACACAATTGCACTTGCATGTTTTCGTTTTAAAAATATATTCAAATAAGCTATTTATTTGTATTTTCTATTATAGATCATTTTTGCGAGATAACATATCAACTTGCAAGTACTTTCAGTTAAACCCACACAAATTGTGTTTTAAATGTGGAAAAAGATCATAACAATATTTATTAATTTACGCAGGCCAAGCAATATATAAAACACTGGATAGAACTGGTACTAAAATGCTTACAACCGGACAATGACACAAGAACTCGGTCCTAGCGGCTACGATATTTGAAAGGTATTGCTGCTGATAAGTTTGCATCAGTTAATGATATAAGGTATTGGCCCAAGTGGATATTAAATTTTTTCAGTACTTTTACTGTAGAGTTTGCTTCGGATGACGATGATTCAATGTCGCGGTTGATCAGATAGGTATGCAGTACTGGCACTATACAGTTTATAGCATATGTTGACACAACGTCTTTTCCTTTTGAGGTATTATAGTTGTATCGAACTGATACTGTATAATTACACAAGGTTGTTTTGTCCAAGTTGATCGGATAGTTGTACAGTACTGATACTGTAAAGCTTAGATCAGATGACACATTGATTTGGAAAACTCAAGGCATTTTGCACAAATATTCATCTGCTTACTTGTTCAGAGTTCGTAAGTGCACTCAAGATTTTTAGGTTTGGGTTACTCACTTTATGGCCTTTGATTTGTATCTAATTTTTCTAATATCTAATTTTCCTAATAATTTTGCCCTAGGTATGTCGACATCCTTGATATATTTCTAGTAAGCAGGTATAGTAACTATGTACTCAATCTGGAACACTGTGGATGTGTTTTGATATTGAAAAAGTGTATATTTAATATGTCAAATGAGGCGCATGTATACTAAGTGGTACACAAATGTTGTCTATAGGTTGTCCTGGTTAATAGGCATTTGATTTCGTCAGGCTCCAGGCTCTGGGTGTATCATATTGGGTAGAGGTTAAATATGCACATGTGATTAGTTTTGTATGGAAATGATTTAAAATCGTTCGACTGGATTCAGTTAACAAAGGGTCAAGTAAGTTCAAGGATAAAATTAACTAGATCCGTGAGATGAAATGATGACTTTAGGCAGTAGACGGCAACACATAAAATGAAGAATTTTACATTGTTACTGGATAGTATAGTGAATTTTATTCATTCAAAGGAAAGTGTTCTTAGGCATTGGTTTTATGCAATTATGGGCTACATGAGACGATGACTCGATGCATGGGCTTGTGTGAGACGAAGGATTTTTTTGAAAGTTACATTGCAAAAGCATTATCCGATAGCTCCGCATCAAAATGCTCAATAAAAAGTAAGAAATTCTTGAAATGGCTACTTATACCTCGATTTTCAGCAAGTCAGCTCAAATTAGAACTGTTCATTTAAACCCAACTAGATGAGCTCAATGAATAGAATCAAAGTTTTGTAAAGAACGAATGACACTTTTAAAATTTACTGTAGGTAAAAGATATATAAAAAAATCACTTGTTTATTTTGAGAAAGGTAGACATGTCATTCTGGAAGGTTCATTAGTCACTTGACCTAATTTTACAAAGTTATGTTCAGTTTTCTTATTGTATTTCATAAACTACTATATCAACAATGCACATTTATGCTCACATATAATACATTTGAGATTACAGTGAAAAAATTTACTGGAAATATTCAGAAACAAAGGCAGAAAAGATGGTTTCAGATGAGAACTCTTTAACTAGTATTGCTGCGAGGCATGCATATACTGTCACATATTTAACAGTATTTTTTTAAATATTTTTTTTTAATCAAGGTCACAGTTATTAAAGAATCTTATATTAGTGCAGAAAATGTGGTTTCCAGATAAGATCCCCAGAACAATTCATGGTATTATATTCAGAGAAAGATCCATGTTGATTTTGACGTAAATGCGCAACGGTCTAAATAATTGAAATTCCACCAGAATAAGTTCAGAAATAGAGTTTCGCAAATGATAAATCCAGGATCTTGCATTAAATTCGTAGTAAACCTTCATTAACATGGTCATTGGGAGAGAAAAGAATCAAGTAAGCCGGTTTCTCCGGGTCTGTCTAAACGCAATATGGTTCAGAGAAATGGGAATTAATCAAGTTCTTCTAAATCGAGATTTAAATTTATTATCTCAACAACAGCAATAAATTTTTAAAATGATATAAGACATAATACCAGGACAATAAGCAATCTTCTGAAAGTCACCAACCTTAACTAAGACATCCCATCCCTTCTATTCTATCCTATATGTTGAACCCCCAGCGTTCTCGTAACGCTTTAAACTGGACAATGTTTTTCTTATCCAGGGAGATGAAAAAAAAATTTCTTTCGTAGCCTTGATCTAGCAGATGTATTAACTGGACCACATTATGACTGTAATTTAAATTCATTTGACATGGTTTAAATCAATAAATACCTGTATATCGTTTTCGGCATGCAAAAACAGATCGCAGACTTTTTTACCAGCATTTACTATTCCTGCTAAAGAAACCATATGGTAAAATTATTCAATATATGTATGTATATTGAATCGTTATTGTCTTCTGTTACAGATTTGAGAGAATATGGAGTCCTGGAATTCAGTAAGTAAACATCTTTTCTTAGATGGATCCAGTGGGTCATTAATTCTGGAACAAATTTAAGGTAGGCTGTGTAATAAGGTTATCATTACACCATCCATTAAGTCTGAAAATAACTTATATAGGCTACGGGCAAAATTGGATATGTTTGATATGCGTACATCTGGCATAGTAAATGTTATAAACCTTGGTATGTTAAATAACATTTTTGTCTTAACAATCAATACAATGTCATTTTTTAACTTATAATGTACTGAAAAAAATATTCAGCGATATTAAATTATTACAACTTGTATTGTTAAGATGTAGAAAGACTACAAAGGATGACATTAATTCACTTGAATAGTTGTTTCACAACATATTGAATATTCGTATACACTTGTATTATTGCAGAAACTTTTGACTGCTGCCAAAGATGGTGATATTAGTGTGGTTACAGATTGTCTCAAGCACGGTTCAAATATAAACTGTAGAGATAGGGACGTGAGTAATACAGTAATACTGGTACCAGTTTTTTTTAATTGATATATATATATATATATATATATATATATATATATATATATATATATATATATATATATATATATATATATATATATATATATATATATATATATATATATATATATATATATATATATATATATATATATATATTTGTTGGTTCAAAACATATTTTAAATTCGCTTGAATTTCATGCGATACTTTTATGCATCTTATATCTGCAACTTATAAATGTAATAATTAAACTCTTAAACAGTTCATGATGATGGCATTTCAAGAAAAAAAATATGTTTGGTTCAATTTGAATGGTGTTTTACCGCACTTTCGGCAATTTTAAAGCAATTTCAGGGCGTCGTTTTTATTGGGGGAGGAAGCAGGAGTACCCGGAGAGAACCCCCGACCTGCGGTAGGAAAACTGGCAATCCTTGTCAATTAAGATTGGAGTCGAGTACACCCTGCCTGCAGTGAGAATCGAACCAGCAATCGATCAATAGTAGACGAACTATCTTGACCACTCGGCCACCGAGGCCCCCAAAAGAAATATGTCAAACATAAATGTAGTCATTAGTTTCTGCAGGACGTTTTTTTTACAAAAGATGTTATTAGTTCTTTCACCACAGACCTATCGTAAATCCAACATTTCACACAGATCAAATATTTTCTCCAAAAGTAAAGTTATTTATTTTATACATCTTTTAGTACTGAAACAGGAAATATCACTTTTAACAACACGTGGTCCCAAAATGGCCAAAAATAAATCTAGAGTGCATCGTTAATGGCTGACTTGATAAAACATTAGTTATTGCACACCTACCAAATATTATACTATACGTGTAGGCATTTGTTTTCTCGTCCCTGTTTGGATTCGGATAATATCGTTTTATTCATCTTTTACTTAAAACAGCTGTTGTAATAGGAAGCTGTACTACTAAAACCCAAAAGATTTTATGACAAAAAGACTGATATTTACAGTGAAATTAAAGTGTATAAAGTTGTCTTACATTTATTCATTTAAGGGATCGACACCACTTCAGCTGGCAGTAGAATGTAGCTCCTCTTGTATAGCAAACCTGCTTATTACTCATGGGGCAGATGTTCATATTAAGAATGAAAATGTATGTATTCCTCACAGGATATCAACGTTAATAACCCGTTTTACAAATTAATTTTATTTTGTGTCATAACATTGATTAGTAATTGCATCTTTGATTAAAATGTCACTGCGGTGTAACAGTCATGAAATTACATTTTTCAAAAACATAATACACGTGATGTCGAGGTTTTTGTTTTACTGGTATTTTTGTTGTGATTCAGAAGATATCAATGTTAAACAAGGTTGCTACAAAAGTTTTTTTTTATTACTATGGCCACATATAGTTCTTTATTGCTTAATTTTAATGAAAAACAAGATAAAAACACCCATTATTGCACAAAAACTTTATATTTTACCATAAGTCTGGCTATTTGGTTTACCCGTCTGTTTGTTCTGAAGCAGTCATAGTATGCTATATCAAGTTTGTTCTAAACTTTTCTTTAAGTTGTGTCTGCAATTCTTACGTTGAAAGATTTGATGACAAAACGTTTTTAACATAGATCTCTTGTACATCTCTAGATTTGTTTTCCCTTTCTTTGTTTGCTAAATAAGAAATTAGGATTTTTTGCTTTGTTTCAAAGATTACTTTGTTAATCTAGCTGTAATACATTGAAAAGATATGATTACAAAATATCTATTACAAACAGAGGAATTGGTCTGTTTAAACATTGTTTATATTTATTGTTCTAGGGAAAGACACCACTTCATATCGCTGCATATTATGGTAGAACTGAGACAGCAGACCTACTTGTTACCCATGGGGCCAATGTTGACACCCCGGATAACGAGGCATGTATTACTTTGTGAAAAGGCCTGTTTTACTTGTCTCATTGTTGTGAATCATCAAATATCAATCTGAACGACCTTTTTTAAAAAAGAAGTTGTTGTGAGTATTTTCATTGCAGACCTATCTTAAATTTTTAATGGCTATAGATCTGTTTGATTTGCCTCCTTTTGAAAACCTTCAAATTACAATTTTATTTGCTCCGCTACAAAACTACTTTGCTATATCTAGCTGTAAAACATTGAAAAGAAATATTCCAAAATGTCTATTACATACAGAGAAATTGTTCTTTTTCAACATTGTTGTATATTTATTATTCTAGGGAACGACATCACTTCACATCGCTGCATACTATGGCAGAACTGAGACAGCAGGCCTTCTAATAACCCATGGTGCCAATGTTGACATCCGTGATAACAAGGCATGTAAATTCGTAAAAAATTCTTTTTTACTCATCTGATTGTTCTGAATAATCAAATATCAACCTGAACGACCTTTGGTATAAAAGGAGTGTTTATCACAAATCTTTAGTAAATCTTAAAAGGCTTTAGATTTTTTACCTGTCTCTTTTTGGTATACATTGGAATACAAGATATCTTTTATACAGATAAATCGTTGCTTTTAAACATTGTTTTATATTTATTGTTCTAGGGAGCGACACCACTTCATTTTGCGGCTGAACAAAATCAAACAGAGTCAGCAGACCTGCTTATTAACAACGAAGCCATTGTTGATATCCAGAATAATACGGTATGCGTTCCTCAGTGTAAGGGATTTTATTATCAGTTTGCATTTAAATCCATCAAATAAACATAAGAAACATCATGCTCAGGCCGTTTTTATTCGTTTCTTTGTTCTGAATAAAAATAACAATCATGATGTTTGATACAAACAATTAATTTTTAATTTTTAATTAACACAGAGATTTTTATAGTAAACATTTATTGTTTGATATAATAACATCCATTCTATAAAAAATAATTCACCACACGTTTGGCCATTGCTTCTCTGTGTCTGTTTTCCGAATCAGAAATATATGTCTTAGCGAAGTTTGTTACAAAACGTTTTATTCATATTTTTAACAAAACAAAAAGATTTATTGCACATCTTAATGGCCGACATGATAAAACAGTTAAATATTTCACACCGATAATATTTTTTACCGTAAGAAATGTTATTTGTTTACGCATCTCTTAGTACTAAAACAGAACATATCACTTTATCAACACGTGGTCCAAAAAGACCAAAAATAGATCTAGAGTGCATCGTTAATGCCTGACTTGATAAAACATTAATTATAACACACATACTAAATACTGTACTATGCGCGTCGTTCTCGTCTCTGTTCCGATTCAGATAATATGAAGTTTTATTTGATATGTTACGAAAACAACTGTTGTTATATGAAGCTGTACTAATAAAAAAAGCCAAGAAAACCGACCGAACAACATGGATATTTACTAATCCGGATAGACAAACGCAACAGAAAAACCAAAAAAGAAAGAGACTAATGCGAGCCTAATAAAACGATTGGTGCACTCAGGTGCCCCGGAAGAGTAAGCAGTTCCTGCCTCTAATTAGATACTTGTCGAGTTACTCATGTCTAAGAAAAAGTCAAATTCAGGAATAGGAAACAATGACTCAGCGAAAAGGTCAGATCGCATTTAAGACACTGAATTCCCATAACGATCAATTTAGTCATGGTGACGACCATACACCTCCTAGAAAGATAACATCATCCTATGTACAACAAACAATTGTTTGATTAGTTGATTAGTTTAGCTTTCAACGGCAGTGATCGGTCTCAAAAATCGGAATACCGATCGCAGGATCTAGAATAACGTTTAAGTTTTGAATTGTACACACCATACGCTAGAGCTGCTGGAATGTTGTTGTCAATGAACTGGAAGTTGACAATTGGAAAATTGAAGTCATCGTGTTTGTCGTAGAGTCTAGTTTGTATTTTTCCCGAGTCTATTTCTAGTAGTAAGTCTAAGTAAGATGCCGACCTTAGTATACTGGTGGTGTCTTTATTTTATAAGGTTGCTACTTTTATTTGAATGTAAATAGTCACCAAATTTAGCATTGTTGAGTGACAAAAGATCATCAATAAAGCGGAATGTGAATTTAAAGGTATGGGCAAGTGTTTTTCTTACTTCTGCAGTAGGCCTTCTAGGAACTCAGCCTCATAAGAGTACAAAAACAGGTCGGCGAGGAGAGGAGCACAATTAGTACACATTGAATAACACTTACAAGATTTTATGACAAAATGTCTTCTATTTACAGAAAAATTGCAGTGTTTAAAGTTGTCAGATTTATATTTCCAGGGATGGACAGCACTTCACCAGGGAGTACAATGTGCTTCCTCTTGTATAGCAAGCCTACTTATTACTCATGGGGCAGATGTTCATATTAAGGATGAATATGTATGTATTCCTCACAGGATATCAACGTTAATAACCAGTTTTACAAATTGATTTCAGATGTGTCTTGACCTTAATCAGTAACGACATCTATGATTCAAATGCCACTGCGATGTAACAGTCATGACATTAAATCATTCAAAAACATAATACACGTGCTGTGGAGGTTTGATGTACTGGTCTTTTTGTTGCGATACAAAAGATAATAATGTTGATCAAGGTTACTACAAAAAAGTATTTTTGTTTATCTTTTATGAAAGTCATAACAAAAACATCCCATATTTCACATAAAATATACATTTTACCTGTCTGGCTATTTGTTTTACAAGCCTATTTGCTCTAAAGCAGAATATTAAGTTATATCAGATCTGTTACAAACGTCTCTTTCATTTGTGGCTTCAATTCTAACATTGAAAAGATTTTGGTGACAAAATGCTTGTTTTAACACAAATCTATTGTAGATCTTTAGATTTATTTTCCCTTTCATTTTTGCTAAATCAGAAAATAAGTTTTATTCGCTCTCATAAGAACTATTTTGTTACATCTAGCTGAAAACGTTGAAAAGATTTTATTGCTAAATGTCATCACACACTGGTGAAACTGTTGTGTTCAAACATTGTTTTATATTTATTGATGTAGGGAAAGACACCACTTCATATGGCTGCATGCTATGGCAGAACAGAGTCAGCAGGTCTACTTATTACTCATGGGGCCAATGTTGACATCCAGGATAACGAGGCACGTTTTCCTTTGTGAGAGGCCTGTTGTACTCGTCTCGTTGTTCTGACCGACTTTTTAAAAAACAAAGTTGATATTAGTTCTTTCATTACAGACCTATAGTAAATATTTAATGACTATTGAACTATTTTAACCGTCTGCTTCTCCTAAGTCTTAAAAGAACATGTTGTCGTTGGCCTGTTAAAAACTACTTTGCTACATCTAGCTGTAATACATTGAAAAGAGTTGATTACAAAATGTATATTACATACAGAGAAATTGTGTTTAAACATTGTTTTATATTTATTGATGTAGGGAAGGACACCACTTCACCTGGCAACATACTATGGCAGAATAGAGACAGCAGACCTACTTATTTCTCATGGGGCCAAGGTTGACTTCCAGGATAAAGAGGCATTTATTCCCTGTGAAAGGGCTGTTTTGCTCATCTCATTGTTCTACATCAGCAAATATCAATCTTAACGAGACGATGTTTGCTAAAAAAGGAGTGTTTATTACTTCGACCATCGTTCTTTGTTAAAGCTTTAAAGGCTATAGATATGTTTTTTCTCTTTTATGTAACTCAAAAAAGTCCAAGTTTTATATGGTCTGTTACAAAACCTTCCTTGTTGTATCTAGTTGTAATACCTTAAAAAGATTTTATCACAAGATATTTATTTTGTACAGACAATTGCTGTGTTTAAATAATGTTTTAAATGTATCGTCCTAGGGAGCAACACCACTTCATTGGGCTGCTGAACATGATCAAACAGAGTCAGCAGACCTGCTTATTAAATATGGAGCCATTGTTAATATCCAGAATAAAAAGGTATGCATTCTTCAATGGAAGGTGTTGGTTATTTTCTGCCGAATCAGAAAATATCAGCGTGAATAAAGTATTGCACAAAAAATTTTATTTAGTTTTTCAACATTGTTCAGTAGACTTTTTTATCGAAATGTCTATGATTTGTCACAAAGTACGAATTTAAATTCACCAAGAACATAACATAAGACACATCATGCTAAGCTCTGTTTAACTTGTATCTTCGTTCTGAATCAAAAATAACAATGATGATGTTTGATACAAAAAAGGAGATCTTTTCTTTTGTTTTTACCACGGAGAGATTGATTGTTTGTTTGTTTGTTTGATGGTGTTTAACGCCACTTTCAGCAATTTTTCAGCTATATCATGGCGTCCAGTTTTTATTGGGGGAGGAAGCCGGAGTACCCGGAGGAAACCCCCGACCTGCGGTAGGAAAACTGGCAATCCTTGTCAATTAAGATTGGAGTCGAGTATACCCTGCCTGCAGTGAGAATCGAACCCGCAATCTCAGTGTTGACAGACCACGTGATCAATAGAAGACGAACTACCTTGACCACTCGGCCACCGAGGCCCCCGGAGAGATTGATAATAAATCTTTATTGTTTGATATGAAAAAAAACATTCTATAGAAAAACATTTCACCATACGTTTGGCCATTTGTTCAACTATGTTTGTGTTCTGAATAAGAAAATATGTATCTTAGTGACGTTTGTTACAAAACGATGTAAACATATTTTTTTAAAACACAAAAAGATTGATTGCACATCCTAATGGTGACTTCATAAAACATCCAACATTTCACTGATCATTCTATTTTAATCAAAAGTAATTTTATTTATTTAACGCATCTCTAAGTACTCATTGTAGTGTTTAAAGTTGTTTTAAATTTACTGTCTAGCGAAGGATACCACTTCACCGGGCCGTACAATGTAGCTCCTCTTGTCTAGCAAACCTGCTTATTACTCATGGGGCAGATGTTCATATAAAGGATGAAAATGTATGTATTTCTCACAGGATATCAATGTTAATAACCCGTTTTACAAATTGATTTCCGATGTGTCTTGACCTTGATCAGTAGCGCCATCTTTGATTTAAATGTGACTGCGATGTAACAAGTTCATAAAATTAAATAATTCAAAAACATAATGCACGTGATGTCGAGGTATGTTTTACTGTTCGTTTTGTTGTGAGATATAAGGTTAAATCAGGACTGTTACGTAAATTTCTTTTGCTATTTGTGTCTGCAATTTCTATGTTGAAAATTTGATGACATGTTTTAAAAAAAATTGTGTTTAAACATCGGTTTACATTTATTTGTTCAAGGAATACACGCCACTTCATATCGCAGCAGGATTTGGCTCAGCAGAGACCTCAAGACTACTGATTAACCATGGGGCAATTATTAACATCAAGACTTGCTCCGTATGTATTGTTCTATGAATGATTGTACTTTCTGCTACTGAATTAGACAATATCAACTTTATTGTCGTGTTTAACAAAATTGGTTTTATTTGGGTCTTAGCACTGATTAGTGCCTGTTCTTTCATTAAACTGTCATTAACCGTGGCAAACAGACAGAAAAGACTAGGAGGTGGTATCGCGATTGCTCATAGAAATACTATTAACGTTAGAAAAATTGAAAGTGGTACAACACAATGTTTTGAATTTAGTATTTGGAAACTGGTTCTTAAAACATTACTCTACATGTCATCGGTGTCTACAGATCCCCTTTATTATCAACAGCCAGTCAGTTTGTGATTGACTTTTTCAACTTTATGGAGAAAACTTTACCAAATCTTTCAAATCTATTGGTAATGGGCGATTTCAATCTACATATACATGATGACAATAACGCTATCAGTGATTTTAGAAACTCTCTTTATGCTATGGGTCTAGAACAGCACGTCGACTTCAGTACCCACACCGGTGGACACAGTCTAGATCTTGTAATCGCGGAATCTATTAATGGCGTTAAAGTGCATTCATGTAAACCTGGCCCTTACATAACGGACCACTGTGTTGTGAAAACTATTCTCAACATTAAGAAAGAGAGACTCATAAGCAAAACAATTACCTTTAGAAATTTTAAAGATATTGATCAGTTTTCAAACGACTTAAAAAGTATTTCAATAGAAAACAATGTTAATATCAATGATTACGTCCACCAGTTTGAATATGAAGTCCAAAGGGTGTTAGACCACCATGCGCCGCTAAAGGAAAAACTAAAATTTATAGACCTCCCAAACCATGGTTTAGTGAGTCAATATTACTTTTGAAACGTCAAACGCGCAAAAATGAAAGTAGGTGGCGAAAATACATTACAAAGGAACATTTTGAAGCATTGAAAGCATCCCGAAATAAATATTCATATGCAATAAATAAATAAAAAAAGGCTGTTATCACTACCAAAGTGTTATCTGCTAAAGGAGATTAAAAAAAACTATACAATTTAGTTACTGAACTAACCGGAACTAAAACTGAAAATCCATTTCCACAAGGCGAACCGAATGGCACTCTAGCAGGAAATTTGGCTGATTTTTTCATGGAGAAAATTGATAAAATTCGTGATTCTTTGAAGAACTTTCCAAACTTTAAACCGGAAGTGAAAAATGTACAAAATCTTGATAGTTTTGAAGATCTAACCGAAAATGAGGTAAAGAAACTTATTTGTGACCTGAATATAAAATCCTCGGAACTAGACATTTTAACAACACATATATTGAAAGCATTTCTGGAAGATCTTCTACTTATTATCACAAAACTGGTAAACCTTTCTCTTCGGCGAAGCATTTTTCTGGAGAAATATAAAAAAAAAAACAATTGTTAGGCCACTTTTGAAAAAAGTAGGGCTAAAACTTGAACTTTTTAACTATAGACCAGTGAGTAACCTTTCTTTTTTCTCAAAAGTTATCGAAAAAGCCGTATTCTCAAAGTTAAACGTACATGCTTCTACACATAACTTGCTACCGAAGAATCAGTCTGCCTATAGGCGATTTCATTCTTGTGAATCAGCGCTTCTCCGACTAGTCAATGATATTTTGGGTGGAATGGAGAAACAGGAAGTGACGGCCATGATTGCAATAGACCATAGTGCCGCATTCGACACAGTCGACCACGACATATTGCTAGATGTCCTCCATTGTCAATATGGCGTAGCGGACTCAGCTCTCAGTTGGATGGACTCGTACCTGAGACCACGTAGTCAGCGTAAATTCGTCATTGTCGTCATTGAGACCACTACAATGTAGCGTTCCTCAAGGCTCTTGTTTAGGCCCCTGGCTCTACCTTGCTTACACTGGAACATTGTTTGACGTCATTCCACCGACTATTTCATTGTACGGATTTGCAGATGACCATATTGCAAATAAGCATTAACAGAAACTGAATCAAGTGCAATTAAAGAACTTGAGCATTGTGCAATTCATATAAATGACTGGATGAATAAAAGCAAACTCAAAATGAACACATCAAAAACTGAATTTATTATGTTCGGCAGCAAGGCTCACTTACGTAAGTGCACTACAACCTCCATTGATATAGCTGGCGACATCACCAAGCGTGAATCACAAGTGCGTTACTTAGGTGCCTTCCTTGATGAGACTATCTTTTAAGGAACACGTAAAACGGAAATGCCGCTGTGCTATGATAAACTATCTGAGAATTAAGAGTGTGCGAAAGTACCTTACGAAAGCTGCGACAGAAATTCTCCTTCTATCGTTAGTAATTTCACATCTTGACTACTGTAACGTCATTCTGTTTGGTATAGCCGATTCTGAACTACGCAAAATGCAACGCATTCAAAACATGTGTGCAAAACTTGTTCTCGGTCGCAGCAAATTTGACAGTTCAGCATAAGCTCTGTAAGACCTACATTGGCTACCTATCAAAGCTAGGATAAATTTTAAAATATTATGTTTCATGTACAACTGTCATATTGGTAATGCACCCGTCTACATAACTGAACTATTGACAAAGCATGTCTCAGGAAGACCCGGTTTAAGATCTGAAAATTGTGGGACATTAAATAACATTTCAACTAAAAAAACCTTTCAGTGACAGAAGTCTCCCATTAGATGTGCGACAATCAGAATCTTTAGATGTTTTTAAAAAGGGATTAAAGACATTTAATTTCCTTTTTTTATTTTATTATTTTTAACCTTTACTGCTGTGCCTATACTTGTAAGAATGTACATTTCTGTGAGTTTTACCTGGTACAAAGCTTTTTGTTTGTTTTAAATTTTATTGTATTTATTGCATGTCTCGTGTAATTTTATTAGTTATTTTACATCGCCATTGAATATAATATTGTATACAAATAGGCGTTTATCAAATAAAATAGTTTCAGTTTCAGCTTCAGTAAACTGTCAGTGATATGTAAGAAAGTCTGAAATTAAATCCATCAAATAAAACATCACATACGTCATGTTTATGCCTGATTTATTTGTCTTTTTTAAAAATCTTTAAATATTAATCTTACCATTTGTTGCAAAACGTTTTGCTTATACTTGACCACTCGAATCTACAGTACATCTTCAATGTGTGATATGATAAAACATCGATAGTTTCACAGTAGGTTTCGCAATTTGTTTTGCAGTCTCTTTTTCTGAACAAAAAATATCTTACAATGAGACCATTTGATGACAATTAGTTATTTACATAGAAGTTTTTGTTTTAAGTATGTTTATATTAATTGTTTTAGGGGTACACACCACTTCACTGGGCAACATTCATGAACGCAACAGAGACAATAGGCCTTCTTATTGCTCATGGGGCAATTATTAACCTCCAGGATAATGAGGTATGTATTTCTCAGTAGAAAGTTATACTTTACTTCCTACTGCTCCTTAATAAGAAAATATCAATGCAAATGACTTTTTACAAAGTCGATTTTATTCATGTCTTAGCATTAATCAGTAACGGTAAATTGTTATGTTTAAGCATTTTTAATTACCCAAGATCTGTTTTACCTGTTTGTTTTTAAATCAGAAACTAAGTTTTATTTGGTCTGATACAAAACTGCTACTTAAACAGTAAAAATATCAACGCTAATGACCAACTGTTTATTATTTGTCTCTTAGCATTGATCAGAAATGACTTTTTGTACAAAAATCTCAATGAATCGGAACCAAAGCATGACATTAATAAAAAGCATCAGATACGTCCTTTTATTATTAGTTTTACTCGTCTCTTTGTTTTAAATCAGAAAACATCAATCGTAGTTACATTTATTTACAAATGTTGGTTTTTATATATTTTGACCACATAGATCTATAGTACATCTGTAATGGTTATGATAAAACATCCATAATTTTACAAAAACCATATATTTTACCATTTATGTGGTCGTTTGTTTTCCACGTATCTTTTTCTGAATTAAAATATTAAGTTTTATTTGATTCTTTACTAATACTACTTTTGCTGCTTTAGCGGTAATGCTTACATTGAGAAGATTTGAAAACAAAATATTATTTTCAGAGAAGTTAGTGTCTTTATAATTTTTCTTATTTTCATTCTTTTTAGGGAAAGACACCACTTCACTTAGCATTACAGGATGGCAATACAGAGACAGCAGATCTGCTAAGCACCCACGGAGCAATTGAGATCACGGATAATAAGGTACGTTTTCCTTAGTGGAAGTTCGTATTTTACTTCTTTTTTCCCGATATTTCAAAGATATTAATGTCCACAAAATTGATTAAAATTTGTCTTATATTGATCAGTAACGACTTCTTTTATCAGAATGTCCCGGATTTTTAACAAAACTATGAAATTAAATCCATCAAATAAAAGATGAGACACGTCTTATTGTGGCTTGTATAATTTCTCTATTTGTTCTGAATGAAAAAATAGGGATCTAACGGACATTTTTATGGCAGATATACCATGTTTAACACAAAACCATATATATCAACACAAGGTTTTAATCGCCACTTGTTTGTTAATAGGAAGATGTCAAGTTTTTTTTATAGATCTCTTTCTTTCGTTGTAAAATAATACTGTTACCAAAAGAGATTGGCTGACGTGATAACACGTCCAATGTTTCATATAAACTAAATATTTTACCATAAATTTTACCATTTGTTGTACTCGTCTCGTTGTTAAAAAATTAGAAAAATATCAAGTTTTATTTGACATGTTACACAACTACTTTGCTATATTTCGCTGTATAAGAGGTTATTTGCCCAGTATTCACTTTATTATCTGACATCTCAAATAATGCTTATTGTTCAGTACATTTACTGCTTAGCTGCAATATAGAAACATCATGTGTTTTGATTCGAGCGCAGTTGAAGAGTCTTGATAAGTCGTGAACACGCAATATTGCAGATAACATGCTTTTTAAAAACCAGTCATTATTTTAAAAGATGACACACAAACAGCCCTTCCTTTCAATATTGACCACTTTGTCTAAATTTCCCTACTGCAACTGTGCAAATTACCAATTTATTATAATCATATTGGTCACGTTATCACAGGTGACCTAATCATCATTGATAGCACTTCTCTGACACTATTGTATTGTATGCAAAACGCATAACATATACCTCGACGACACTTACAAAACAGAAAAAACAGTCGGTATTACAATGGCTACCAATTGTACTTCCCTATTTTCTTCTCTATACGTATAAGGGGGGGGGGTGGTCTTAAAAACAAGGACAGAAATGTTAGCATTCCCCTTCATTTTTACGTTTCACTATATAGATATCTCGCTTTTATTTTGTAATCCAAATTTATATGCATATCTCCCAATTGATCAAGTACTCAATATCATGTATTTCCTATCCAGATTTTCTTGATATAAAGGGTCTGGAGACAGAAAAATTTAAACTTTATCAAACCCTTATTGCTATTAACAACATACATGCACCTGATTGCACCCATGGTTTTTATTTATTTCTGCTTTTGTTGTTCGGTCGGTTTTTTTGTTATTTTTAATACATCTTTTGAAGGAAAACATGTGTTTATTATATACATATGTAAGTGTAATCAAGCGAATAATATATACGAAACAAACTTTTAGTAGATTTATAATTCTTTAATGTTCATGTATCCACAATTATTTTGACAGTTCTGTGCATGTAATTTAATTACGATTCTGCATTAGACTGATGACATTTATAATTGACCAATGGTGAATTATACATTAAACATTAATTATATGTCTTTTCTTATCAACTGTATTAGTTTATCATTTGAGATTAAAACTATCTTTCTGATATGCTTGTGCTTGTTTCTTGCTACATATAAGTATCATTTGTAGTCACGGCACAAAAAAGATGTCGAGAACGTTTACACAGGTAAGAAACATGCAATTAAATATGGTAATTTATATTAAACTATATAATAGAATTTGGTTTTCTATAATGTACTACCAAAAACATATCTCACTACTTCCTGAACAGAAAAAAGGTTATGTTTCAGTTAAGTGTCATGAAAATAATTTGAAATATTTATACGTAAACTGCTTTTCTCACATACTAGATTGTAATGCGTGACCCCCTTAGATGTTTAAGCAGTTTATCTTCGACCTGATCACCCTAAACAATTTTAAAAAGTGTAAAATTAGTGTTTGTCAAATTTTGACAAGAATTGTGTTAAATTTGTATGATTAAATATACTAAATGCTGCTTTAAGAATCAACATTTGCTTTTAAGACGGTGTTCAGCGTGATTGCTTACTAATAACACATATTATTGTTTATGCATATGTTGTTTTATTTATGTACATATTTTCATGAGATCGCTCTGTTATGCTAGATCACCTTCAAGTTGAAGGTTCATATGAATCTTTTGATATGCGCATTATGGTAACTGGTCAGTTTGGTGTTGGGAAAACCAGCCTAGTAATGATTTTGGTTGGTAATAATGTTTCAAATTTTGGACAACCAACCGATGGCATATCCATCCTTGAGGGAAGATGTGGCCTTGGAATACATGAAAAAAATTGGATACTCATTGACAAAGGTAACACAACACATTTCAGAGTTTATGCATAGTAGATAATTAAAACAGGCAGCTGCATCAATGTGAAATTCGACAGGCATACTTATTTCCACCAAATTCTGGCTCCTGTTTGTAAAATACAAAGCGATTAATAACTGCAGAATAAGCTTTATTTATAGCTCAATTTTTAAGCTGTAATCTAAAGATTGCGTGAAATAATGTCAGTCCTAATGAGTTCAGAACAATCGTCAGTTTTATACATTGAAACATGCCTATCTTCAAACTATATACGCACAAGCGCAGTTTAAATGTTTATTACTGACTGGAAATTATATTTCCAATATTTATAAATGCACAAAATTGTCATTACTGTAGGTGCATATAATGCCTTAGATGTTGTCTGCAACAAAGTGATCATGTCACCATCGAAATGTCCATCAAATGTAAAGACCACCCCAAAGACAGAACAACATCTTCAGATAGAACCAGTAGAATCTCAGGAGGTATCCAAGGAAACACGTACATCATCAACTACGACAGACACCGGAACTATTGAAGTCGACAAATCTAAAGATAATTGTATGCCTTACGAAAGACATAAACAAATGCACCGTAATCAAATGACACCCAAAATGACCAAAGATAAGATACGGAAGAAAATGAAGATGCTCTTAAAAAGTGGAAAATATCAGATGAAAGTTGGCAGACTGATGTTTTGGGACTTTGGTGGTCAGTATGTTTACTACACAACACACCAGACTTTTATTACGTACCGGGCTTTATTCTTGGTAGTGTTCGATGGAAGTAAAAGTCTCCACGAAGAAATGCATGATGTTGTATGCTTTCCAGGACAGCATGGCACGCCTACTGCAGGTAGCTGTTACAATATATAATGTTATGGAGTATTGTCCTTATAAAAGCAGTTTTTGAAGCAAACAAAATATACAAAATCGGTATTTATTGGTACTGCAACAATGCAACAATTCAAACGGCAATTATTTCATAAGTCAGAAAATATCACTACATATAGGAGCGCACTTATTTATTAGTAAATGTAACAATGTTAAATGCAAAAACATAACAAATATATCAAAATAATAATTTCATTTTTGGTACTATACTACAACTATATTTCCTCGACAGACAATTAAGATGCTAAGATTTTTCAAGCACTGTTTTAATATAACTCTAACTCCGTCAGCGATTTTTCATATGATTCTACGTAATTGCAATGTTTTATTAGTATTTTTACAGCACTGGGTAAATTCCATACTAACATACTGTAAGTTGATTGAACCAGGAATACCACAGATTCTGTTTATAGCCACACATAAAGATAAAGTCCCTGAGGTAAAGTATATCTCTATATGATAACATATTTATGTAGCGTTTGTCTTAATTAGCACAGAAAGCTGAAACTTTTTTCGCCTTTTCAAAACGAGTCTTTTACAGCTTCTTGCTAGAACTCCTTAACATTTTAAACCTCAAAAACTTTGCTAAATGTGCTTTGTCAAAATGTTTCTGATTTTAAGTGATATTACTTACTTAAAAAAGATAGTAGCAATTTCAATTAGTTACATTGAAATGTGGCAAGAACAACAGTTATTGGGCATTTATAAGATAGATTGATTACTTACCCACCCTCCATTAGGAGGCGAGTATTGCATTCACTTTGCCAATAATTTTTCCAGTCACAGATTTTGTGTGAAACCGTTTTTATAAAAAAAAAAAAAAACTATACAACATTGCTGAAATTCAGTTCAATTTAGAACTTGAGACGAACAAAAATCAAGTTATTAATGACATATTCCTTAATTAATATTTCTGTGTTCACTGCTTTGTCCAATTCCGCTGTCATGTCGAAAAATATTGACAATGCAAAAAAGTAAAGAGCGCCCGATATTTGGCGCACGCGTACTCCATGATCTTTTATAACATCAGCAATGAGAAGCGTACACAGTTACAGTTTTCAACATTTGTGCAAGAAAACAAATTGGGAAGGCTCGTAAGTCATTTTCGTGTGATTACATTAACCTGGTTCTATTTTGTTTGGATATTTGTATCAGTTTTGACTGTCTGTACTTACTATGTAAAAACCTTTTAATATAATGACCAAATTTAAAAACGTTTCTTTATTAATAATTTATTTTTATAGAAAGCTGTTGAAGAGACACGAAAGACTCTTTACACGGATATTGAAAAACTATTCGTAAATTACGAAGGTCGCAACCACTTGGTTCTTGAACCTAAACTGTTTGTAAATGCAACGGACATAAATGATCCAGAGATTGGTGAACTAAAGAAGATCATCACAGATCTTACATTTAAGCATCCGTCTTGGGGAGAAAGAATGCCGAATGCATGGGTTCCCCTTGAGTTAGAGATTACAGAATTAGCGGCAGAAGGAAAACAAATTTTATCACTAAAGGAGATAATGGATTTAAATACGGCTAGTAATGTTTCAGTCTTGTCCAATGAAGATCTAAAGTTCTTCTTACAATTCCAACACTCCTTGGGAAAGATTGTCTACTTCGACACTTTTCAACTTAGAGAATTTGTCATTATCACTCCATTATTTATGGTGGAAGTGATGAAATCGTTTGTCACAGGTAGATTTGCACAAAGCAATATTATACAATTACCAACTTTAATACACGTCGCTATCGGGATTTCTCAAACATATAAAATTAATATTCAATGGGCCGAAGGCGAGGTGAATATACAAATTTTGAAGATTGAGAAACACCGATAGAGACGCATATCAAAGTCAGTAATTGTTATTACATGAATAGAACTAAAAAAACTTGAGGACGAAATATACAAATGACAGGCATTATATTAATCTTAATGAAATCACATAACATGTTTACAACATTTTTTCAATATTTTTTGATAAGCAGCATACATTATTAATTACATTTTTATTGCTGTAGGATAACAAATTATTCATTTTATGGATTAAAGAGTATTGGGTATAATAATTAGGTATATATTTTCCCCAAAGGTTTTTTCTTCTTTGTTAGCATATTTCAAAAAGTAATAAAACCATTCTCATATTTCTCTCATGTTACATATTTGACAGACTTGGTTTACAATGTAAGTCCTGTCAATATGCCAGTCAACGGGAATTTTAATGTACATAGATAATTCTTGCTTAACCGAGTCTAGTATTTCTCTTGTCCATATTCTTATATGAGTTTTATGTAAGTCTCACCCCTGATACATTGTGCTGTACCAATTTGGAATAAAATGATAAAGAAGATGTTGTTTAATCAGTTAGTTTATATGATAAAAATATGTTTACTGTCACAAATGTAACCAAATACAGCCTCAGAGATAATTATAATGACATGCTGTTCATTTAAAATAAAGTTTTGCATACCAGAAAGTTTATAAATAAGTCTATAGCAAACAGAAAGGGTGACAAGTTTTCCCCTTGACGTACATGAATTCTGCATGCAAAAATTCTGATTACTGGTTTCCTTGCTTGATGCAAGACGTAATATTTTGGTAGATATTTACAAGTACACGAAGTACTTTGCTCTTTTTCCAACTGTCTTTTTTCCACAGACCAACGCGCCATACGGTATCGAACGCTATTTGAAACCGATACAAGTGAAAAGAGTTTTTTGCCCATGCCTAGATATGAATATACAAGTGAATGTAAACAAAAAATGTTATCTGGGGTTGAATATCCCTTTCAGAAGCCTGAATGTGATCTTGTGATAAGGTCAAAATAGTTTAAAAATTCTGTTAGACTAGAATTCATAATAGTTGTAAAAAACTTTCCCCATTTTGAGCTAAGTTTATTAGCTCTGTATGAATCAAGGTCCTTCGGGTAACCTTAATTTTTATAAATAACTTGAATAATCCCGATGATCCATATTTCAAGAATTATTCAATGGTCCAAAATAATATTAGTCTGGGTCTTTTAAAATAGCATGCGTGTAAACGTCTTGACTATAGTCGATATCCATATCCTGATTATCACTAACATCATCTCAAACAATAGATTTTTGTTTTTGAAACACAGACGCCACAATTAACTATGATTTTATATTTTATATTTAATAAAATCTCGTAAACCACAATGATATTTATTTTAAGACATCATTCTAGTTATTGTATAAACTAAAACACCAATTATTACATATTTCTAAAAAAAGAACGTTAGCCCTTACAGGTTGCATTGACACGGTTAGGAACTGTGAACAAGTGTCAAACAGAGATGTATTCAATTTGTTTATATAAATTTTAAAACAAACACATATATTTTAATTTTCATATTTAGATAAGCAGTTTTGGCCTAAAGACCCTAGAATTCGCAATTCCTTTACAAATATGTCAGAAGATGGAATAATACATAAAGAAGACCTTTTCGAAATTTGGCTACAACCGAAATTCAGCATAATTTACAAACATAAGGAATTCATCTTTGACATGCTTATTCATCTTGACATTTTATCTGAAAAGCGTCGCTATGATATAAAAACTGGAAGCAAACTACAGATTGATGAATACTTTGTTCCCGGCATGGTGACCAGGAGAAATACAACTAGTTACATGGAGAAGGAGTGTATCTCTTCTCGAGCCATTGGATTAGCATTTGTTTTCAAAGGCACCATAATACCTCCAGCCTTGCCGAATCGCCTGATAAGTGCATGTTTAAGTATGTGGTCTGTCAAAGAATATGATGGAACAAGACTTTTGTTTTCAGGGTTTGTTGCCCTTTCATGGGATAAGTTCCATGACATTGTTGTGTGTGCAGAAACTAACAAAATTTTGGTATACATTATACACAATAAGTCAAAAGGATTGATCGTGCGTGATATTGCTACCGGTGTTAGAGAGTGCATAAACACCACTTTACAGAGAATTTCGGAATTCTACCAGTCTTCCATCAATCCCAAATTTCCCAGTATGGAATTGCCATTCCATATCGAGTTTGCTTGCTCAGAATTAAAATGTTATATTTCAGAAACGGCACCTTTTGGTGATGAAAAACATCTATGTCTCAAACACGGACAAAATGTGGATTTCGATGTTTGGTATCAAAAAAAGGTATTTTATTTAAATTAGCTGCCGTAGAAATAATTGCAAAAGCTTTCAAATTCGTTAACTTATTACTATTTTATACTTTTCACATTAGTTTGCTGCATAATTTTATATAATTTACAGCTCATATTACGATTACTCCCCCGTTCTCCAATGTCTAGAGTCCAGCGAGCAGTTAACCAAATCTTAATTTTAAAATAATAAAGTAAATGCTTATCCCATTATTTCAGTGGAATATACTTGAAAGTCTCATGATAAAGCAAAGGAATACTCCAAGGGTTGGGTAGATTAGTCATGCAAAAAATTTCCACCACAATTTCCACTCTGGAATGGTGAAAAAACTAAAATCCACCAAGGCCCCAAATGCAAAAACATTTAAACGGAAGAAATTTCTTACTACGTAGATAGTTATTATATTATTCAAGACTTTGTTCAATTTGAAGTTTTTTTATTTAAAATGTTTTTGTAATATTCAAAAAGACCTGTTGTTAAGGAAAGAAGTATTCACTTACGATTGTCCTTATATATATATATATATATATATATATATATATATATATATATATATATATATATACCTGGAAAATGTTGCATACAATTGGTAACGATGCAATACGAACAAGATATATAAAAAATACATTAGTCCCTGACGATAAATATACATTATGACGTCATTTGCAAGGAGTGAAAAAACGTTAATGATGAATATCCGCGTATGAGAAAACTGTTTATGATATATAATATATATATATATATATATATATATATATATATATATATATATATCACGGCCTTCCTCGGCGGAATTTTATTGCATAGTGATAAAGTACATTACAAAAGCCAACGTCATAATGTGAACATAGATTGGAGAGAATAACAATCGACACATACGTACATACATACATACATACATACATACATACATACATACATACATAGTACATGCATACATGCATACATACATACATACATACATACATACATACATACATACATACATACATACATAAACAAACTAAAAAGTATGTTTAATTAAATAGATACATAAAAAGGGTAAATAAATAAATTAATACATACATCCATCCATTCATCCGTCCATCCATCCATTAATACATACATACATACATACATACATATATACATGCATACATACATTTTATAAAACGTGTATAATATCAATTAAATGCCAATCGGCTGGTTAAGTCCGTCTGAATGAAGTGTTTTTTTTTATCAATAACGATTCTTTGACTTTTCTGTAAGTATCTTCTCCATAGACTTTCTTAATTCCAATTACAGAGAAATCATCAATGCTGTGACCATCTGTATAAAAATGTGTTGCAACGGAGTCTTGGGTTTTTGTTTTTATTTTTGAAAAGTTTAAAGCAACCTTTGATAAAACGTGTCACCAGTTTGTCCAACACTCGTATATGAGAAAGTCTATGGGGAAAATACAGAAAAGTCAAAGAATCGTTTTGAATAAAACAAACACTTCATTCAGACGGACTTAACCAGCAGATTGACATTTAATTGATATTTATACATATTATTACTTATCAACATTGCGTAAAATTTATGTATGTATGTATGTGTGAAAGTATTTATTTATTTATTTATTTATTTTATTTATTTATTTATTTATTTATTTATTTATTTATTTACTTCGGTCACTTTACTTTTCCATTCGTATTATTTCGATTGTTATTCTCTACAATCTATGTTCACATTATGACGTTGGCTATTGTAACGTTGTAAATATCAAAACTTCATCACTATGCAATATAATTTCGCTGAGGAAGGCTGTGAGGCCTTAACGTTCGGAATATTTAACACAGTTTTTATATTTATTCTTTAAGAGACTGTAAATATATAGTAATCAGCATGTTGTAGTGTATATAGTCGATATATTTTTCAAATAAAAGTCCAATATAACTAGACTTTCTGCATTCTTTAATTCACTAGTACTTTCATGCCTTCCGGCAATGCAATCTTCAGATGAATGAATATAGTTAATAATGTTACTAAAACGTTACTAACGGTAACGTTTATATGACGTTACAAATAGGTATAAGTGTGTTAATTACATATAGGCACAATTAGGGTAGTTAATTGCATTTATACAAAATATATATAAATAAATGTTAATATTGTCAGTAATAAAGTTATATAGTTATGAGCGTCCATGCAGGATGGGTTTACATTTTCCTATAAAGTTTTTTACTTTAATTTCTCGTAAAACATCACTGGACGTCTTCATTTTATAATATATATATATATATAAATAGTCTAGAGAAAGCTACTAACCAGTACATTTATTAAGTATCATCGACAAACATGACGATACAGCATAAACAAAAAATAATGTACCATTCTAGAAGATAATGCAACGATACAAATGACGGTGTTTTTGTCAAAACTAAAGACACAAGATAAATTAAATATTATATATAAACGTCTAAGTACTGAGACAACCATATAATATATCTATCCAGCGGATATATATATAAGTCTACAAATTAAGCCAAACACTGTTAGAATTAGATTTTAATACTGTCAATTTTTTGCTTACCCACAGCGGGAATCGAACTCACACCGTTGTGTGACATTGTGGCACCAAATCGGATTAATTTGTAGACAATGTCGTTTATTATTTTATTTTAAATTAGAAAAATGTTTTCATACTATATGTGTTCTCTTTTGGAATTTTACGCTTCGCTATACCGTTTTAGCATATAATTATATCTTGCATATTACTACGTGTTTTAACGATGCACGTTTTCGCACTACAAAATTACCCATACAAATTACTTTGTAATTATTTTTAGTTTCAGTTGCAGTTGCATCGTAAGAGAAATATGCTTAACAAATCGCGAAAATTGCATATTTCTTGGTATCATCTCTTGTTATTAAATTTCAACAAACTAATAAAATCGCAATGAGTTTGTTTATTATTATATTTTAATTAAATAACTCGAGATGATAAAAAGCGATATGCAATTCTAACTCAAAAGTAAATCGACAAATACAAATTTTAATAAGGTTATGACGACATAATCAACATTCAATTGTTTATATTTATCAGATTTTCAATTCATTTATTATAGCCTGTGGACTGGTGTGACAGAAATTGTGAAGGTAAAAGTATTATAAATATTATTAAGTAAGATGACAACTTTTGTCATGAATGCATGTTTACAGCTTTTTTAAAGGTAGAAACCCAAATAACTATTACCTTGCAAGTAAGTACTAAACTATACAAAACATTAGAGATATATTGAAATAAGAAACGAAGGAAATTGCTGGTTATTACCTGGCATGACATGTTTGTTAATCGCTTTCACATATTTTCGGGATGACGAGTCCCTAACAAACTTCCTCAAAACGAGAGTTTGTTTAAAAAAAAGAATATGAAATTTAAACTGTTTTCTTTAAATTTAACATTTTGTATTATGCTTAGGTGTTAAATTCGTTCAGTTGGGCACAGTCCTAACATAACATGATAGCAGAGATTCTGACTGTTTCAAGTTAACTTAGAGCAGAGAATTTGACTAGTTTGAGCAGTGATTTTGACAACCTTAGTTAACTTAGTCTGTTCGTTTGACATTTTTTTTTTCAATATATTTCTGTCCACTTTGACATTTTTTTACAACTTCTGTCTACTTAACATCTTGCTACCCTTTCGACTGACACTTTACACCACATTTTACTTTTACTTTGAAAATTGTTTATTGACAATTTATTTTAAAAAAATTACATCATCAGCCATGATCAATTTTGTCCCTATTTTTGTTATTGGTTTCGAATTTAAAATCGATCATTATTGAAAATAATTGCCCTTTTTTAATAACCCGTTGTGCGTTGTGTATAATTGGCATTCGTGTCTTTGCTTTATAACGTTTACTACATGAAGAACACTGAGAACCCCGACAATTTGTGTGTTGCATCTTTGTAAGGTGTCGTATGTAAATTACTGGATTTTTTTTTACAACGCAATGGTTGTTACAGTATGCAAAATATCACGATTTTAGGTCACAATCATATAGGGAAAAATGAAAAAAAATTCGTCAATAAAGATCGTTTCCCGTAAGTTTCACAATGTCTGAAGCGTATGTTTGAATTTTGAAAAAAGAGATCGAAGTTAGATTTTTTTATTTGCTACATTACGAGTAATGGGACTAAATTCTGCCGTTAATACGACAAATAACAAAACAAACATCGAATTCTAACGGCAGTTAAATTCGGCCAACATTGATTTATATGTTTTTAATTGAAAGTCGCAAGATTTATCTTATATGTTAAATATGGTTTTAAATTGCATGACTAGGGTCGACAGAAAGTAAAAACAAATATTTGTTTACATTGCTTTAGTCGCAAGAGTGATTTTATATGTTAAATATAGCTTTTAATTGTATTGCCAAGGTTTCAGGATTGATTTTATATGCAAAATACGTTTCTTTAATTCAATGACTAAGGTCTCCCGATAGATTTTATATGTAGAATATGGTACCTAATTGCATTGCTATAGTCTCATGAGTAATTTTGTATGCTAAATATAGATTTTAATTGCATCTCTAACGTCTCCAGAGTGATTTTGTATGTGAAATATGGTTATTAATTTATTGCTATAATCTTCGTAAGGGAAATGCCGAACTAAAACGGGCCACAGGTTTTCCTCCAATATATTTATGTACTTTTTAGAGTGTATATTACCGTTCACGGCAACAAGTTCCTATTCCGTGACATTCATAAACAACCAAAGAAACTTTTTGATGAGAGTTATAGATTTCATGATTTCCGCCAAATATACACACGATTGTTAGACCCAAATACAACCTAACATTCATCTAAAAATATCCACTTCTTCCAATGTTCACGGACAGACATGTGTCTCCTTTCCTTCACCATAAAACTCGTTTTCCTGTTCTCCACTTTGAGCACATTTCTTTTAGAAACTGCTCTTCGTTTGTTACCTTGTGCAAATAATTTGCGACTAATAGTTCTTGTACAAAATGAAGTGTTGTTTATGTCATTAAATTTATTAGTACGAGCGTTCCCTTTCTATCAGATTTTACAAACCATGATAAAGCAGTGTTACAGCTTTCGGTAAACATTTTCTTCCGTCCACTTTGAGACTTATTTTCCACAGTTCTTCTTTATTGTCCCGGTGTATTAAACCTCCGTGCTATTTCGGCCATGTTTACCCCTTCTTGAAAAATTTTTAAGTTCATTTGTTTAACATCAGTGCCCAATTTCTTTGATTTTGGCCACGATTGTTTTGACCGGAAATAAAATTGAAGCATACGATTTTTTATGTGATTATCACACGAATCTGTGTATTTTAATCTATTTATTGACTACCAATAAGTATATAGTCAACAAACCGTATAGGTATAATAACGCTTTTTATAACCCCCTTTTCTGTCGACCGCCATTACCGCTACGAAAGCGACTAATGTTTATGTCCAATGACTATAGACTGCCGTAGATTTCGGTAATTCAGTTAATAGTGAACGTCTAATTGACAATTCGTAATAAAATCATAAAATGAAGCACGTATTTGGCCCTTTTGTCCCAGTGGACATTTTGTCACGTGGCAATTAAAAAGCAAAGGTTTTGGCCGGTTTTGACCACTGACATTTTTGTCATGTGAGAATGAATAGCAGAGATCTTGACCAGTTTTGTTCACTGGAGATTTGTGTCACGTGACATTTAAAGAAAGAGATTATGACCGTTTTTGTCAATTTTACCAAAGCAGAGATTTGGACCGTTTTGTACACTTTACAAAAGCAGAGAATCTGACAGTATTTAAAACAGAGATTTTAATCAATTCTGCCATATGTCAAAGCGGTCAAATTGACTGTTCTTTTGTCAAAAAGCAGCGATTGTTTCTCTCAAAAGCAGAGATTTTGACAAGAGATTTGGATTGGTTTAAGTTAACTGTATGTTATGTCAGGACTGCACCTAAGTGTAAGTTGGTTAACATTTGATGCTTGATTAAATATTAGAGATTCAAAAGATTATCAAACAACTTATTTCCAGACGATGTCCAAACATTTCATTTATGTTTTTAAATCATTCTAGGTCTGAGTGAAGATGCTCTTAATACGACTCCCAGTGACCCTGAAATATTGCGACTATCTTCTAAATTATCTGATGTAGCAGTAAAAGAGCTTGTCATACATTTAGGTCTTACAGATCAACAATGGGATGATGTCAGTCGTAACTATTTACGCGACATTTCCATGGTAAAATTTCTCATATTGGTTAAGTGGCGGAACACAAAGAATGGAACATACAAAGACTTAGCAGACAAATTAAGTGCTGTAGGTTACACGTCACACGAATTGTGTCATGTAAGTGTGTAGATGTTATTCAATCCACTTCCTTCTTCCTTCACAATAAGACGTAGCACACAGACTACTAGCACTTTATTTCAAAATTTAAGGTTCCTTAAAAAAATTATTGATGCCATAAAAGTATTCGTTGTCCGCTAAAATCATTGTTAGAGTCATCCGTTGTTTAGCTCACCTCATCAACATGGCACTTTTGAACAAAAGTTTGCCTTTAGACGTTAACTGGGGATTATATTCTGTGTTGTGGAGCATTAATAAACACATACATTTTTAGGTAAGACGGATGAAAGGATGTCGTTCGGGTATGTTAAATTATAATGATATGGCAATATATGTTGAGCAAGGTCCAAAATATAACAAGTATATTAAAAAATCAATTTGTTTCTTGTGGAGTTTTGATAATATTTCCACAACTTTTCGTTAAATTTGCGTTAAACACTGTTGCATATGTTTCATGTTTTTCCTATAAAGTATAGTCATTAGCAAAGTATCCTCATCGTTGTGTGGATTCTTAACTGATATTTTAATGCAAACGGTTTAAAACAATTTTAAAGTAATTGTTTTTTTAAACAAACTTAAACGCTAAATGTGGTATTTAGGTATTTCAGAAATATATTTGGGTTATGTACCAACTGATGAAATACTTGATGCCTTGGCACCAGAAATCGGACTTGTGTCATTTCAACTCGGGATAGAGCTTGGTCGAAGTGTACCAGAATTGGAAGCTATACAATTCAAATATAAAGAAGATTTAATAGCCCAGAGTAGACACATATTATATAATTGGAGAAATGATAGGTCTGTAAAAGCATCATTAAGCATACTACAACAGGCCTTAGCAAACGTGGAGAGAGGGACACAGTGTTTGGAATGTATTGTTAACTATTTGGGCGTTAAAGAGCACCACTTTTCTAGTCAACTTGAAAAAGGAATAAACACAACAAAAGACACTGAACTGAAAGATCCTATAAGTTTGACAACAAATGCGACAAAAATCTGTACTATTAGCTAAAGTTATTTTAAACCTATCAGAACCTGATACAATTGCTGGTACAATTATAATTATTTTTGTCATAAGTCATCATTAAATAATAAAAGAACTTAATAATGTTAGATGACCTTTTAACTTTTGTTGGTAATTATTTTCTATTTTCAGATTAATCAAAATGAGTCAAGAAAGGCAAATAATATTGATTCCGCATTAAATAGCAATAAAATACCTTAAAATGTGTAAGCACTTTAAAATCGAATCGAGTACATTCTAGTTTTAATAGATGAATAGCACAAACCCTTGCCTTGTTAGGACAATCTAATGGCCAAGTGCACATGCTCTATAAACAAGAGTCTGTTCTCATTGTATTATGGCTATCAATTATCTTATTTGACTAAATTGTGGGAGCACAATATACGTTCCAATTCTGCATTGGACGGTTTCACTCGGATAAATAAAAAATAGCACAAAATCTTCGTATTTACATGACGTGTGAACTTATCCGGCAAATTTATAAAAGCCCATTAGAACATACAGCAAAAACAGAAAATGCGATAAATTTGTGATCTAGTGCACTACGTACCTATTCATCACACAGGTTGTTGGCAGGTCAGATGTTTACAGTGGGCACTTGTACTAACTCTCCCAGTACAACTAGACAAAACTATTGTTGAAAATGACTGAATTTCGCATTATACCACATTTAATCAAACGAACTCATGTTCCACGTATCAAAGATTACTGGCACTGTGATTTAAAATAACTATAAACGCAAAACAATAGCTATATAAGAATTAATGCAATATTTTTCTAGTCATAGTGTGGCTGACTGTTGGATAACATTTACTAGTACATTACAATTCTAGTTACTGACGAATACCACATTTGAATACTTTGTAATTGAAGTAGTCGATTGTTGATCGATTGTAATGCAATGAAACATACGTATTGTTATTTTAATCGCCATTTAACGCTGTATAATATTGTAAAGTATTTTTATCATGGTGTATAGTTTTACTGGGTAGGAACCCGTAGTAGCTGGAGAAAACCCCCGACCTGCGGTAGGAAAACTGGCAATACTTATCTATTAAAATTGGTGTCAAGTACACCCTACACTCATTGAGACTCGAACCCGTAACCTCAGCGTTAACATACCATGAGATAAATAGTGGATGAATAACTATCTTAACCACTCCACCACCGAGGCTCCTATTGTGAATGACTAATGATCACTAGTATAAAAAGGGATAGAACTGTTAACGTTTCTACTTCCAACTTGCGACTTCAACTGGTTTTCCCCACAATTGGTTAAGTTGATTAATAGTGTTCCAACATGAAAACCGAACCCTTTGTCATGTAATTGTACAGTATACAAAATACATATACTCGCAATTTTATTCTCCCTATGATATGACCAAATATGCGTAGTAGGCTAAAATGTGCTTGCAATATTAAATGATGCCATATATATTTCAGTTTAAAGCAGATACAAGAAATCACGTAAAATTGTTCTCCCAAAGTTATGGTTGATAAAATATCTACTTACGCTAGCAAAATAGTAATGATGACCGATTGCATCACTTTTAGCGGGTCTTTCCACCTAACGTAATGCTTTCACGTTTTATTGTTCTATTATAATCCACTTGACCAACTGACGGCAAACGTTGAATGATAGATTATCTTGTGGTTCTGTGCAAATATTCTTTATTTTGTCTTAATTTATGAAAACACGATCGTAGCCAAGGACCAGTTGTGTTATCAAAAACTAAAAAATAGATGCCGTGGACAATCATTGTTTTAGATGGGCTAAATGATAAACATCGTCTTTAAGTGCAAATATAGTTTTGTAACGTTTGAAAAAAAATTATATCTCTTGGTCCAAATTATTGTCATGAGGTCCATTACAAAGACACTTGTCTTGATAGAACATTAATATGGTTGTCATGTTTCTGTCTGATCAGGATGAAATGAGACAGTCATTTTTTCCTATAGGATCAGTATTTCAAATATGTTAAATTACAAGTCCTTATGCTTATATCTAGGAATTATTGATCAGTTGGAATTTTACAATTCTTACAGTTTATTTTAAAATAACACTCTGTAATGAAACTACAAGCTTTAATGTATTTTTACTTTGGATTGATTGATGAATATGGTCTTTACAAAGATTCCTCATAATTGTTGATCAAAAGTCCATATTCTCGATTGTCTAACTTTTTGACATTTTTCATCTGAGCCTTCAAGCCAAAATGGACATTTTGCAATATTAGGAATGTTAAGTGTTTACAAAATGTTCTCTGTTTTATCTATGTTGGTTTCAAACGTGGCCACCATGATGCATCAAAATTTAATGTTTGAAATTAAAAACTCTCGTCTAAAATAGAAATGCCTAATAAAGTGCATTTTTTTTCCTCGGAGATATCTAATTAAGAATTTTCCCAAAAGTACACTAAATTTAATGCATTGTACCGCATAATGATTTTTGCCGACACATAGTTGGTACTGTAAATTTGTTGGACATTGTTTATAAGTATTCTTTGTTTGTTTTTGTAGCCTGGGCTTGTTGAACGATTAAGTTTACAGTACATCTGTTGGAAGACTGTTTGATACAAATATAACATTTAATAACACATTGTCTTTGGCAAAAACTAAAACCGAACAATGCAAAAATAATGTTTAAACAAGTTGATAGATGAGCAATTTGAGCAATAAGTCGATAATTCTTATTATAATGCGAAATCAGAACGTTAGCTTTAAATTGTGTAATTTATTCCAACCTTCTTTATTAAGACCGACACTAAAACATTCTAACCTTCGTTTCAATCTCACATACATTTGGCAATATATGGTACGATGAAAGCTTCATATTAAAAATGTACGGAAGATATTAAAATGCTCCTCCGCTGTGGACGTACACACTTAGAAATGTTTCATTATTTTATTTGCATAGATAAAAATATTAGTATTTAACATATATAAACATCAACTGCGTGCATTATTCTACAATAGAATAATTACAGAAGAAAGTATGGAAAAATTTGCTGGTTACACATAGATTTAACTCGGATCCCTGGATTTAAAGTCTAAAGTGGTAAACAGTTACACCATATATTTTTTTAACCCATTTCATGCTTTGGACTTAATTTCTATTGCGTCCACACATTACAGTAGCATGTTTATATTGTAAGCGTAATCAGTGCAGTTTAATTCGATTTAATTTTTTGAATTTTTTTTAATAAAATATCATTAAAATATCTACTATATTTAAGACAAAAATTTGTATCGCTAGATTTAGAGTCTGGAGGGCTAGCCATTACATTATTCAGCTTTTATCTTGTTTTGAAAACTGACTGATCTATATGTGATGTGTTGATACAAATCGTATAATACAAATAATCCTGATCTGTATATTGTCGTCGCATCCGAAATTTCGTAGTTGTTTTAATTGTCGTATTTATTCCTACGAGAAACCTTTATTTTGACTCAAATTACTAGTAATACCTTCTTCCTATCCATGCCAAGGAAATAGTTAGATTTATAGGAGGATGCAATTGTATTTTTAAGAAGATTTGTATTAACATAATAGTTCCAAAGTAAAATGTGTCTTTGGAGACGGACACATTAAAAAAAGCGGCTATTTTTATCTGAATAAATAAAAGAATAATTAAAATACCTAAAGTGCGGGAATCTTTTTTTTCAATACCTGGACACTTCAATACCTGGACAGTTCGAATAAGAGACTTCAATTTCAAATACAAGGGGTAAAGACTTAAGACAGCATATCTCAATAATATGTTTACTTTCGTTTCCTGGTTATTCATTAATCTTAAACAGATTTTCAGTGGCCGAGAGGTAAAGGTCATCTATCGTTAATAAAAACTGGACGACAAAACCATATACAAAATTATGTCTTACGCGTTAAACCCATTTCAAACAAAGCAAACGCCATCCTAAAAACCGTTGTGATCAGTTTTGCAACTTTTTGAACAGTTTTTTAATGTAATCAGTTTTGCAACTGCTGGAGTAACTTTTCGTTCAGTCCCCATTTTTTTCTCTTTTAATGAAATATAATTACATCTTCTTTATGTACTGTAGTGTATGCTCTTTTGTCATTATTCGTCCATATAATGAAGGGAATAAAATGGTTTGGCATATAGCTACAACTCATAAATATCAATTGTGTATGTACATGTATATAGGTTTTGTTAATAGTCTTAATAAAAATGTACAAATACGATAATAGCATGATATGGAAAAAAATGTAAACATCTTAAAATGACACTTTCTGTAATGCCAACCTTGTTTTTTGTCATTTCATTACGGCCCTATTTTTTCGAATTGCACCACTTTCAGAATTAAGATATGTTTTAAGTCTGGATGACAGCCTGCCTGCCTCAGAAATATGTGTTTTATTTATTAAATTTCATTGATTGATTGGATGTTTGCTTTACGCCCAGCGAGCAGTATTTCAGCTATATTCAGGACGGGAACAAGATAACAAACAATAAAAGGGTGTGGGATGGGACACAGGGAACAAAATTTTGACTGCCACTGGAAAAGTACGGAGTATAGGGTAGGGTCGGAGAATTTAGCCTTTTGTAGCGGCTACAATGAGCCTACTCTTTTTCGAAATCTACAAAAGGCATCTTTATCGTGCAATGAGCGTGGCACTCTACCAAACACGTTACCCACTATGGTCCGCAGCCAGGCTTTTCGTATTATGACCTGACAACTCCCAACGAGAGAGTTTCCCCTATCCACCACCCGGGGACGCACTGGGCCGCTCGGTGGGTTGAGCACTGGAAACCGTCCAAGCATGGTCCCAGTTATTAAATTTGCCTTTTCGTTCCAACAGTATTGGAAGGTTAGGATAAAATAACACGCGCATGGGTTTAATGTAGTATTTGACACGTCATCACATGAAATCTGGTATCTTAGTGTTTTATACAAAAGGCAAAGCATCGTCTGGACTTAACATTAAAAAGCTGCATTGACTACATATCTTAAAAACATGAGTAATTCGACGGTTGTTTTAATAGATTTGTTTTTTTTAATGTTGCTAAACGCTACTTTTAGACATTGTTGAACTTATATCATGGAGTCCCTGTTTTTACTCGTGAGAAAGCCGGAGTACCAGTTTTTATAAAGGTAAAAAGCCAAAATACTCGGAAATATCCTGAAACTTCGGTAGGTAAACTAGCAATCCTTGTCAATTAAGGTTGAAGACGAGCAAATCATGCCCTTTGTGGGACTCTAACCTGCAATTTCGATGCTAACATATTACGTGATAAATAATAGACGAATTATTTTAACCACTCGTCCGCTCTGGACCCTTGTCTAATTAGAGGAAGGCAGTGCTTACTCGTCCGGTAAAGTATGTAATGATTTTCTATTGGATATTTCAATAATATGGTTTCAATGTATTTTCTACCACATGGTCAAATATCAACATATGTCACGAGAAAATGTTAAAAAATTGTAAAGTAATATACATTACCTTAAGAATCATAAAAAAGGTTGTTGGCCTGTGGTAACATTGTTTCTCGTAATTGATTAAAAAAATGTTCATGGGACCTATTGGCTGTGGTCTGTCAACGCTGGGATTACGGGCTCGAGTCTCTCTGTGTGCAGGTTGCGTTCGACTCCAATCGTAATTGACAAGGATTGACAATTTTCCTTCCGAAGGTCGGGGTTTTCTCCAGGTATTCCGGCTTCTTTCCCCCAATAAAAACTGGACGTCATGATATAGCTGAAACAAACAAAGATCAATTAAGGTTGGAGTCCAGTATACATTACATGTAGTCGCAGCTAGTTTTAAAACGCACTTATCTAATTACTGATTATTTTACATAAAATTGTATTGGGCAGAATATAAAATAAATGACCAAAACAAATTATAATAGTATGTATGCTCTAAAAGTTGATTTCCGCTGGCAAAAAAGCAGTTTGCAGCTTTTTGATATATAACAATATGAAGATAAAACAGATGTTACATGGTATATTAATGCCGAAGGGTTTGTTTTGTTTCTAATGTTTGTTAATTATGAACTAAATGACCAAATAATTTTTAGCGGTAACATAAATAAGTTATAATAGTATGTATGTACTAAGAGGTGTTTTCCGCTGGCAGAAAAAGCTGTTATAGTGTTTGCTGATATGTTTTAATATGATGATAACACAGATCTTATGTAGTATATTAAAGCCGAATATTGTTTTTAATATTTGTTAGCGGCATATGAACATGAACTATGAAAATAAATCGGTAAAAAATGGAAATAGACAAACCTAGGATTTTTCTTTGGTCTATTTTACCCGATAACGAATTTTAATTTCTATACTGTAACAATTTGGATCAAACATATGTATTCTTACAGCCATCCATCTCAACTCTAGTCTTTATTTATGCAAATCTAGACAACAGTAAAAAGGTAAACAAACCATTATTTTAATCGAATATTAAATACCTTTTTATAGTTCCCTTTTAAGTAGGTCTTACAAGTGGCGAGGCGAAACCGAAGTGCTCTACCTCTTGTCCATTGTTGAAAATTTTAATATTTAGTATATTTTGTAGTTTCTAGTTTACGTTTTAAGGAATATTACAGACTATTAGTACATTACCTTCTTATTTCGTGAAAACATTGACATGCCTGGTTAGTTATACCGCACGTTGATATTATATAAGTATGGCATTCAAGTTAGGTCGAAATGAAAAATATCCGTATTAATAGGCTACAATTGCTATATATTTATTAATTTGCTATTTTTGTTCTGATTATCTGGTTGGCTGTTTAAAAGGAAATTCCAAATTATTTAAAATAATAAAATACCAGTGGAATATCATGTTTTAAAAAAATGACGGTGCAACATAACTTTTCTCTCAAATGTTTTCAAAGAACCTTTCTTACAGCATGTCATGTGACACGATTTACACAACCAAGTTTATCACTTTAAAATTATAGTGGCTTAATTTTTGCAAAAGGTCAATAAACCCAAATAATATAAATAAATAAAAATAGAAACAATAATGAATCAATCAATATAGATATATACTTTGTAACTACGTCAAGTTAAAATGACATGATGGCTTAATTAAACAAAACATTGCATATCTGCAAACAATAGTTGCTGAACGTGCTACCTGAAAGTGATTCGTTCAGTGCTAACAAATAATAGCCTTTATAAACATAATTCTATAATATATGACATTTAATGTATCCGACCAAAAATTGAATTCACTGGATTTTTTTCAACCAAGAAATACAGCTTATTGAATCAAGATATTGCTTATTATTGACACAAATAAAAAATATATATTGTTTTACATTGAGTCAATGTTAACAGCTTTGAGCAAATAAACGGTTGCTTAAATAGTATTTCCGATGTTAACCGAACATTACCGATGTCTACTTCATTAAAACACAAAATCGCGACACCAAATATGATAACGTGGTCATTTGTGGTCCGGATTCCTTAAACTTCGTCGATATGGTTTACTTTGCTGGATATAAAATTTGGATTTTACGATAGCAAGAAAAAGAAATTGTCGTTTTCAACAAAAAGTCTGTATTGATGGATTGCCTAAAATTTATTGTTTATTATTTCCAATCCAAACGTATAATTAATAAAAAAATAAGAGAGATATATGTGGTTCCAAATAAAAGACAGGAGGTCAGTTTTATGTACAATGCACCATATTTCATAATATTTTAATTTCGTTTAAATAATCAATACATGAGCAAAGTTGGTTATTTCGTATAACCTAACTTTGTTTTTTCATCGCGTGACTGATTGTGACGTCATAATAAGATGTATTGATGACGTTGACTATACATGAATTCTTCCGCAAACAACAAGTGACGACACTAAAACTGTGAATTGTAAATATTATTTGATAAATTGTAAAATATTGTTTTTGTTACTTCAATTTTACTATAGAATTAAAAATATAAGGTTGTTTTCAATTGTTGGTTAGATTATTGGATATAAACGACTTTGGATCGTTTTAAACTTCGCGGTATATTCAGCGTAAATCGACCCAATGTCGTTTATATCAAATAATCTAACCAGCAATGGAAAACAATCCTTAAATAAATGTATACAACAATTGCAACAAAATTCCCATATTCTTTAAAAGCTCATGCCAACTCTACTTGATCAGATTGACGAATTTGCAATTTATTATTTAACTCATAAATAACTGGGTTTTAATTATATATCAATCGTTTGTATGTATATTACTAATTTCAAATATACAAACAAACTGTAAGTTATTTATACATTTAAAAAATATCTATTTTGTAGATTAAATTTGCATAATTGTAATTTATTATTGGTATCACGGAAGACAGAATGAAAAACAAATCAATAAACAACAACTGGTGCTATTCCATCACGATATTTATGTTAAAGTCATAGTACAGCAGTAATTAGACAGAAATAATGTGGAAATTTCCATTTTTGTTCCGGGAATTCCTGTGAGATTTTATGTCGTCTTTTTAAAGACGGATAACTGTTTTTTTTTTCGATTAGCTTATACACTAACACATTTTAAGATAGAATTTATATTTAAAAAAACAGCACCTTTCCGTTTTCCGGTGAAAAATGAACGCATTAGATTTGCGGAAGAATAATGACAACCTATTTGTGAATTGTGGAGGATGTATTTTTCACCAGACAATCGGAATTCCAATAAAAACCACACTTTTTGCCGTTTTCTTATAAAACTGAATTTCTTCTACTTCTTATTAAAGATAAGAAGATAGCAGAAGCTAGGTCCTTTAATTTTACATATAGATATATTGATGATGTCCTTTCAATTAACAACCCTCAATTGCTGAGAAACTTCCGTTAATATATCCTTCAAATCCCCCAAATTGGTTTTCTTCTAAATAATTATTGTTTTAGGTATTCATTTCTCTGCAAATAATTCGATTATTAATCGGAACTAGTTGATTTTTTGTTCTCCTTTCAGGAAAGATCGCTACGTAAGTATATCTTTAGATATCACAACATTTATAGATTATTTGCGATTTTTCCATCCAAATCGAAAGGAAGAGCGACAGTCCTGTTATTAGATGTCGAGAAAATGCATCGAGTTTCAACGAAAGTTTGTTTATCGCTGTTTTGTAACGTTGTGACGTCTCGATATTAGGGTAAAGACGTCTTGACAGCGATTTGAGATGGACCCAGCCCACACTAGTAAAGTGAGATCGGATAATACCCCACATAAAGGTCAAAGAAAAATACCACAAAAAGGAATAATCATTATCAAGTTTTGAGGAATTTGTATGTATTGTTAAGTTTAATTTTCAAATGATTTGTATTGTATTTGATTGTATTAATATGTAGACCTTATTTATAAAATTTAATGTCATATTTTAACATAAACAGGAATAAACGGATTCATAACGCAACTTCCGCCATTAAAAGAAAGGTTACGAAAAGTAGACGGACGACCATGAGAACAATATCGAGCATTCACAAATGCGTTCATTACCTGTGTTTAAAGCAACATTTTTGATTAACGACGTCCTAGTTATATCATGTGCACCTTTAAACACCATTCCAAAATGTAGGCAATACAAAAGATTCTTACAAACATAATATGATATCTCGTTTGAGAGCAAACGAAACATTTATATGAGCAATATATTGTATAAAAAAAATTTTTATCAAATATTTCCTTTATACTTTCTCATAATTATTATTTTGAAGAAAATGAGAATCAAACAATAGACGAATTGTCTTTCCGGTTTTTGAGACTGAATGTGTGCCATATATTGTCCACGAAGATTACAAGTTAATTTTAACAGAAGCGGAGTGACATGGGCAAATTCGGAAATCCCGGTAAAGATTGTTATATTTTTGTTATATTTTAAATATTTCACATGTAATGTTATTCCGTTTTCCAAAATGATAAGTATTAAGTAATCAGAATTGTGTACCGAAAACGCAACATTGAGAATAAAGGATTATAAGTGACGTATCACTGACCGTTTACTGACCAATGACTAATGCATCCACCTAAAAGCAAGAATCCTGGTAACCGCAAACGATCAGAGCAATCAGCACAATCCCAAATCAATCATTTCATTATATGCATTTAGCGAAGGATAAATATAATTTAAAAATTTTACAATGAATTGAATTTTGTTTCATTTATATAAAAAGTATATCTTGTAAATTAAAGTAGTTTATCCAATAAATTTAAAGGCTGAACCTAACAAATTTTTATATATGATATAACAACAAGCAAATTTAATAATCGAAAAACAAATATACTGCATTGTATTAACATGCATTATTTACATCATGATACTTTTAATTTCAATCAACGACATATAATTATATTAATGTTTGCTACAATAGATTGTTATATTTATTTTCGAACAGATTATTCATGTCTCCTAAGGATGTGTACTGTAAAACACATTTGTTTTTTGGAAAAACATAATTTTAGTCTTACAATTATATTTAAAAAAAATTCTCATTTTATTTGCAGTAAAACGATCATGTATTTTTACTAAGAAACCAATTAATAAAAGTAATTAATCAGTTAATAATTATAAATAAATAAATAAATAAATAAATAAATAAATAAATAAATAAATAAATAAATAAATAAATTATTTATTTGCTCGTATGCCTTATTTAGCTAAGGACGAAAAAATATTAACAAGAAATTAAAGCCCAATCTATTCCGACTAACAGCGATGGTTATCCCTCCCATAGCATACTGGAAACTAGAATTACTTGATATTATGTTTGGTATTAATTATTAATAAAAACAATAGGTGAAACAAATGGATATACATGTATTAATAGAATGTAGGTAGAATTAATATACCACTTAACATGAATTGCAAATCAATCTATAGCGAAGATCATTTAAGCTATAACATTTCGTCAAGTTTTATTTAGTAAGGGAATCTGCGTACCCGCTAAGACACTGAATCATTTGCAGGAAACTGGCAATACGTGTCAATAAAGACTGGAGTCAAGCACATGTGTAGTCGGGTTCAAACTCTGAACCTAATATTGATAAGCTGGTCATTAATTTAATTACCGAATAAATGTAAGCTGTTACATAAATAAGTTATTATTTATGTACGAAGAGTCATTTCTTCAGGCAAAAATATGTTTCGACTAGTAATTAAAATATGATTGATATAGAAATAGACACATGTTACTTAGTACAATAACGCCGAAAGGTTTCTGTTATTTGTTATGAAACCATAACGCTATAATTATAAAACAATATTTGTGATTCATAGACTACGCACAGTACAGTTTACTTTTGTCGATTTTACATCATAAAAAATGTCAAGAAATTAAAACTTATATTTATATTGGCAAACCTCCAACTCGACTGTTTTAGCAATGTTTGAAATTAACAATGTTGAACGTGTCATTTATTTTGATGATAAAATCATAATTAAACAAAATACCATTTAATTTTTTTTATACAGCAGCATAAATTTAACATATTTTACATATTTTTACTATACAACTGCACAAAGATCTTCCATTGCAGTTTTGCAGTAAGCAGTGCTATCCTTATTGAGATTAATTGAATGAGAAAATGTCAAGAAAGTAAAAGCCAGGCCTGAAAATATGCATACATTAGTTGTGAACTAAAATTCACGGAAATTTACTTTTAAGAAAATATAGCGATATTTCGAAGTTCGGTTTAATTCCTGTTAAAACAATACCTAAAACAAATCATTATATGGATTAAGCTTTTAATAGCCTAATTCATTACATACATGTACAAAATATCTGAATAGGTTTTCCATAGTCTTTCAAAAACTCATTTCTTATTTCTTTTAAGACACTCTTGAATTAAAAATGTTATCTTTTCCTGCTTTTTTCTTATTTAAGTTAAAATCTACGGTCATATAACGCGAGGTCTCTATAGTGTGTAAGCAATGTGTTGGAATATTTTCTAAAAATCGCATAAACAATGTAGCTCTGAGACATTTACGAATCATATTGTTAATAACCATCCATTTCAGAGCATATATTTGATTGACTTGTATTAATAATTGGTTTTCAGCAAGGTAATAAGTAACACATGACAACTAGCAACAGCTGTTGCAGTATTATATATATACCATCACAATATTGTATTAAAAAGTCATAGTAGGACATCAATTAGACAGAAATGATGTTGAAATACATTTTGATAATTTCCTTTTTTATTCTGGGAACTACGGTGAGTTTGTATTTCGTTTTATCGTAATCTGAAAAAGACTTAATTCTAATAATGTAAGCAAATTATTAATAATGCAATGTAGAAGCAGGGGAATTACATTTTTGGGTTATACAATTAAACTATTGAATTTTAAAATTACTTGTTGCGATAAGAAATTTTACCGCAATTTAATCAATTTTAGACGTCATAGATTTTAGTCTTTATTTTGGATGTTGGAAAACCGTTTTTGAGAACACCGTTTTGCGGCACGAAAACTATCAATTCGTGTCAATTCAGGTTGGAGACAAGATCATCTTGAACGAAATCAGGCAAGTGTTGATCATTAGCAGATATCTAACTACCTTGACCATTTGGTCACCAACGCGTCTGAAACTTCTTCGAAATGGTTTTCTAAATATGTGTGCATGACCTGCATTACTATTTTTTTTTCATTTCAGGGTAGATCACCACGTAAGTAAATCATTAAAAATAATTTTAGTAATCATTCATACAACTTATTCGATACAGTTCTTGAAACATTTTTGTTCTAGTAATTTAAACAATATTACTATTGAAATCCTAATAGTCTACGTCTTTGTCCCATTATTAAAGTTGTAAGAATTCATAAGTAATACGCAACTTACTTATAATAAACTTTACCGTGTCTTTCCGACGGGTGTTTGCCTTACAAAATGGAAAAATGCTACCGCGTTCGTCGAGTTTATGATCCTTTTGTAGATCTCAAGTTACACTTTTTAAATGAACAATTATTGTTGGACAGACACGGTAACGTTTACTATAATTGTATGTGTATACATAAACTTTTATCTAAATGTATCAAGCAATAAATAGACTTTCGATATTAAATAACCAAAGGAAACACAAACGAATTACTATAGTGAGTTACAAACAACTGTCTTGTGTGAAGTTCGAGACAAACATGATATTACTTAAGGGTGTTAGATATCTTGATATTCACCATTCAATAAGATATAAGATGATGTCCTTTTTGCTTTTTGTTTGTTTGTTTGTTTTGTTTTTTTTACAATTTGGTCACATAGCAAATCAGGTTGCAAGTAGTTTTTATAATGATTGGAGATTCAAATTAAAAATCTGAAAGTCTGACAGTTTTAGTCTGAAATCCGTTTCTTAATTGAGTCTTTTTTGACAGCCGTTCGGTAAAAAAAACCACAAAATGTGTTTAATTATTGTAAAACCCGCATAAAAAAATATCCACACATATATCTGCTTTTACAACAATAATACAAATAACATTGAATTACAAAACTTGGTTGTTATTGTATTGTTAAAATTTAAAATGATTGATCGCAAATATGTAGTTCAGATTGGGTTCCGAATGTTATGCGGGTTGATCTTTCAGTTCTTACTCTTCACAACCATTGGCTTATTTCTTGTTAACTTAGAGATTAAACAATAAAAGCTCGTTGTTGTCAACATTTGACTAAATCATTAATAACAAGTAATCACTCATAGGCTTTGTGGTATAAATGACACGCCATTTGCTTGATTTAAGCATAAATTTGCAAAACTGATTTATAGCACAATGCCCGGTCTTTTACAAGCTAAAAAAGATTCGACTGTTGCAATTTATTTTTAAAATCCTGCGGCATATTTAGATGTTTTTTTTATGAACACGTTGTAATGATACACAATTTCGGCAATTAAACAGTTATGTGCAAGTTAGAGAAGAATACTTGCATAATAGTTATAATACTGTATTTAACTTTTTTGTCAAGTTTCTTTCCAAAACATACCAATTGTTTTTTAGCTTGTAGAGGTACATGTAGAATGTATTGTCCTCATGGATTCCAAAGAGATCGTTTCGGGTGTGAGATATGTAAATGCAGAAATCCTCGAGAAGGTATTTATCATTTTTGTTTTTAGTGTTATTAGACACTTACTGTCAATCCATTTTCCAAAATATTTAGTGTCCGGTGCCTGACTTCATATAATTTGTTGTATTACCTAATAGTAAAGTAATTTTTCTTTGATAACCTTTACACTAAAAAATGTTTTATTGCCCGCATTCTACTGCCTAGTGTTCTATTGTCTTCCGTTTTATTGCCCACTAACCTTTCACACTTTTTTCTTATTTGACAAATAAATGTTATGAATGTACAAAGCTTATCTAAACACGTGTCAATGTTCTCATTACTTTGTGACGCTGTTGAATTAATCGATAATACAATTTCAGTTGAAAGTTATTATCTACTTTTACCTTCTGTGAGAGCAATATAATTGATTAACAAGAAAATTAGTTTCATGCTTTTTTTATAACATTTCTTTTTGTATATCCGAATGGATTAAGTAATGAAACAGGCAATAGACTGCAGATATTTTTCCGTCCGTACTGGGAAAATGTTAGCGATATATTGCCTTCAGCCGTTATCTTTGAGCAAATACTTTAGCTGTTACCATTATCTTGGGCAAAATATTGCCTATTGTCTGACTACCCATTAAATAACTGTATAATAATACTACAACAACGGGTGTAATACAATGATCGAGAAAGGATGATGACTACAATAACAATGCATAGGATATCTATTTAATATGTTTGCTTTTACCAATAAGCAATTTTATTAATCTGTATAATTCAATTAAACTAAACAATAAGGGTAGATAATTTGTAGAATCTTCTACTCTCTAGTTTGTAGTGAAGTGATGTGTACGATGTATTGCGAAAATGGTTTCCAGAAAGATGAAAATGGCTGTGACATCTGTCGCTGTAATTAAAGTTTCTGTAGGTAAACTTTAACTAGCATTAGAACTATTGCAAAGCTAGGATTTTACGTGATCAGAAAATAAAAGTGGAGAATTGTCGCTGTACGAAAAATAGCAGGGAACCGACCGAAAAACAAGAGCCGAAATTCAAAGGACAATTACAAAACTGCATACTGGCAAACATATAAAAAATAACTCCAAAACACGAAAAAAAGAAAGTGAGGGACAAAACCTAATAAAACATACATATTATTCTGCAAATTCAGGTACAATGTAAAAATGCAGACGTTTATATTAGACTCTTCCTATTAAAAACTGGACGTAGTGATTTTATAGAAATTTCCAAAAAGTGTCTTTAAATGACTATATTAAAACAAACAAACATACAGCACACAGAAATAAACAGGAAGGCACATAACACTCAAACTAATTATATTTAGATGTTAGAGTTATAGAAATAATAAATGCTGGTTAGAAGACAAATGCAGTCAAATGTAGTATGTATGAGACTATGACCTTGATGTGATTTAAAAACACATATACAGAACACATGAGTTTGCATAATTTTGTAATCAGTCAGATTTTATTAATATAGTGGTTTTAATGCAGTATTTTAATGTGTTATCTTGTCAAAAAACTGATTAGTATAACTTATATTTCTATCATTGATTATATGATGTTTATTTTTTAACAAATCTTTACAATTTCAGAATATAAACGATTCAAAAGTTTGAAGACAAATTAAAATTTAATCCAAGCAGAAATATTTGTATTTTGTTTTTAATACCAATTTTTTTGGTAATTGGATCTGCAAATTTGTAACATATTGTTTTATGAGCATATACACCTCCAGTGGTTAACGTTTCAATTAAGTGGTAAAAGATATTTATACTTTATTTTAAATACTAAACTTGCCGGTATTTCGTAATACATTTTGAAACTGCAATGAAATATGGAATTATATTTGTAACATTTAGTGGATTTATTGAAACTGTAAATTTGTTACCAATTGTTTTGTGTCTGGTGTCTGGCGATGTAATGAAAAAAGTACATTTTGATGTAATATAAAAAAATCCGGACCTTGAAAGTATGTGCTGTTTTGATTGACAAGGATTACCATATTTACCACTGAAGAATATGGTATTTTTATCAATTACATACGTAATATATATTCACATATTAACATTTTGTTACTCTCTTACTCTAGTATCGGTTTAGTGGAAATAATAGTATTATTTCTATATACTAATTTAACTATACCATGACGCATGGGTCTTGATAATTTCTTTTCATTTTCAACTTTCTTTAAAAACTTTCTTCAACATTTCCTATAATGGTGATAGCATTTTAAGTACAATGACACAGTTAGAATATATCTGCCTGGACTTTTACCCCTTGACATTTCATTCAACGACTTCAGCTTCTAAAATATTCTTTAAGTCATAAACATGTATAATTGGACTATTATACCATTTTTTTCACTTATATTTGTAAAGATAATAATGATTTATGAAAAGCATAAATTTCTTCTAAAATTTTATCCGTGTCATTTTTGCTGCTAAATGAAAATGTTTTCATTTCTATGTTTTTCCAACTGTATTTCACATTTTTATCACCTTCAACCGCCCAAAAAGCTTCGACCTTAACATAGCCCCATGACAAATTGTTTTCTTCATATAGGCACATTTATTATTCAATTTCTTCAAATTAATTTGCATCTAAAACTTTACCATTGGCAACATATTTTGAATTTTACAAGCTCACGTTGCAATTAAAAATATTTATCTTTTTTATTTTTCTCCTTCGAATAAATTTGTGCGAATATTTTTTTTAATAATTGTAGACTTTCAAAGTTCAATCCAGACTGATTTAAAATTAAAAAAGGGGCATTATTTTTCTTTTAAAATAAACTAGTCAATTCGTACACAAATTTAACATCATTTAAAAATCTTAACTCAGGTATTTCGTTCAACTTGTAAAAATTCCATACCTAGTACAACGAATGAATTATCACTGAACGTATTGTGTTCATATTAAATATTTTTTTTTACAAAAGTCGAGATTATGTGCCTTATACAAATAAAGTCAAAACAAGACAACCAGAAGACAATGGTGGGCAGTTTCGTTTCTTGCAACATTACTGTCAGTAACATTAACTACTGAGGTTAATTCCTTAGCAATGTTAGTCGCTATACCACCAGGCATTTCACAAAACATCTGTTCAAACGTCTTCTAAAGTTTTCAAAACACACAAAGGTACTCCAAAGCAATTCAATTACAAAGTCACAACCACGATGGCATATAATTACTTAGATACAACTGCATACAACTCAGCCAATAAACACGTCTCCCCTGCTCACAGCTCGTACCGGAGGAGAAAAAGTTCAGGTTCCACCGAGATTTGAACTTGGATCGCTGTCCATATTGTTAACCATTACACCATGGAACCAGTTACCTCGTTTAACATTATTTAAAGACTTAACCTGAAGATTACCTGACTTGTATGTCATTTTTAGATACAAATCGTGCTATAACATTCATTCGTATACAAAATACACCATGTAATCAGTTAGCTTGTAGCTAAGGATTTTAACATAAATTGTAAAGCAGTATTGTTGCAGTACAATGAATAGCACTGACTTCAGAGGCTTCGAGGGTAGGGTGTTTAGTTTAACAAAACTAATGCTATTTGGAATTAAGAGCAAAACATTTTCTTCCGCTTGAATTCAGATTGTCTGCATCCATGTCTAATATCAATGGTTCTTTCTTTTTATGAATTTCCACAGTATAGTTGATAACCTAACATGATAAGGGCTCTAGACGGATGTACAGAAAAGTCGTTTTTTCCTATAAATAAACACAAAAAATAGCATAATACTTCTAAAAACGTCAAGTACGGGTATCTTTCCTTTTTCCAAAATTGCAGAAAAATGTCTGAAAAAAGTTCTTGTTCCACCGAGATTTGAACTCGGATCGCTGGATTCAAAGTCCAGAGTTTTTTATCTTTATTATATATTGTCATTTCATATACATATACAATACATCATTTATCACAAATATTCAATATACTTAATATGCATTTAAAACTCTACACCATACTACACTTAACACTTTCATACATTTCTTTTTTTTAAATATTTTTAAATATATATTTAAAATGTAAAACTTTACATCACATACTTCACTTTCAAGTTATGTTTGTAAATTTAATGAAATGGTCAATCTATATTTCCATGTATTTTAGTTTTTCAAATTTCATTTATTTGGATGGAATTTCCAATCCAAAAACATAAAAATTGGAACTTTCAACACAGTTATTTCGGATATAAAAATTTCAATTTTCAAACAAATTATTGTATCACACATCTCACATGCATTTTAAAATTAATTAGACACATTTCATTTCCCTTAAGTGCAGTTTATGTTTGAACACAAATCGTTCCATCATGTCTATCTTGATCTTAGTATTTTCATTCAAGTAATCAGTCTCTTGAATGTTTGAAATCTTCCTCAAGATTTTTATTAAAAAGGGTGAAAAATATCCATAGTATTTGCTGATATTCAGTGTACAACAATAAAGTCTTTACCGGGCAGTTTCCAATCAATATATCTGGAAACCCACTTGTTGTTTTGATTACAACTTTCTTAAAACAACGCCACGGTCGTTTTGTTATTTCCTTAGATTCTTGAGTTCTTTCACATTGCGATATTGTTGTATCCTCCTGCACAATGCAATTCTTGCGTTCATCATGTTTATCAACTTGTACTGTATTGCTCCCATTCGAACCGATCTGTATTGTATTGTTCCCATTCAAACAGACCGCTGCATTACTGTTATTTACTAAACGTTGTTTACATTTATACAAATATTTATCTTGGTCATTTAAATGTCTTTTCCTTTCACTAACAGTATTCACCTGTCGTTTATTTATATCGTCAACAGGGATGTCCACGCTTTTATCGGTTATTGTCTTTTGTATTGATTTTTCTAGCGATAAATTTACCTGAGATGAGGCTCTACAGGTGGATGTTTGATTATCATTTATATCCATTTCATTTTCTGACTCATCTAATGAATGATCAGTTTTCAAATCACTTTCTACTTTATTACTATTTATTTGTGATTCATCATAATTGTTTTTCTTACTTTCCATGAATTTATTAAAACGCTTTATATCTCTTTTACGTGTTGTTTGTGATTTTGATCGCCTGTGTTCGTCATTCGTCGATATCACTGAAATTTTCATCTTTCAATTTTCCTCACATGACGTCCATGAAATCTTTTTATTTTGTTCAACTACTGTATTGAATAAACTAATTAAAGTATGTGGGAGATGATCCATTATGCTAAGCAATGGTATAAATAAACAAAAGTCTAATTCTTCCGACAGACCCTCGTTGGAGAGTGCACTATGTTGTACTGGCCAAAATCTATTTGAAACAGAGTATTAATGTCATTCAACTTACAGTTTGTGAATATAAACTTCCAAATTTATCAATATATCCAGATGGAATTTCCAATCTTTAATTGATAACGATTTATTCCACAATTTTCAGGAGCATGACATAAACACGTCCGACATCGACAACATTCGGAACTCCTCCCCCACGCTGGATTCAAAGTCCAGAGTGCTAACCATTACACCTGACTTAGCAACCATATTTTTCTTATACATGCCTAAGACTGACTGCATCGTTATTGCGTCCAGACATTGCACTTGCAAAATTCATGCATAGTTCAGTACAATTCATTTCAACTGTCTTTTCGAGAATTTTTCAACCTGTAAAAAATCTATTTTATTAAAATAAAAAGTTCAGGATCCACCGAGATTTGAACTCGGATCGCTGGATTCAGAGTCCAGAATGCTTTTTTTCTTGATTAAATTTTATTCAACTATTTACAATAAAAGTGAATGCAGTTCATTATATGCATTCACATATTTAATATGAAAAACAAATGTATTAATTTACCAACGTTATGTTAGTAGTTTTAACATACTTATGACAACATAATTATTCGTTAAATTTTGTTCTTACATTAATAATACACCAAATAATATATAGATCAAAACATGTTTTCATTAAAGAATTCACCGAATAAATTCTATTTATATCATTTCGAATATAACAAAATATAAAAATGATAAATTGTAACGAGGGATTTATTTGGACTACCTCCTCAGCAAATAAGTTCAAGGATGCACTTGGTCACCCTGCATGTAAAGAAAAAATAAACTCTTTTTTAAATCAAGATTTAGATTCAGAAAAAGCAGCCACTGAATTTACAGATATTATTAAAATACCTGCTTCCAAAGCATGTATTAATACTAGAAAAAGACAATTTGGTCAAAAGAAAAAACGCACAAAAAATAGTGTATATTTTGACTTTGAGCTAATTGGGAAAAGAAAAGTTCTGATTGATAAGGGGAAATTCTTTCTAGATTTCCTTTTGATCCTGTTGTAAGAGGGTCATATTTCAAGTGCTACCGAGAATATAATAAAATGCGAAAATATAAAAAAAGACATTTCAAACAACAAATACTTGATCAATTAGATCAGTTAAGGGTTTCAGACCCCAAAAAATATTGGAAGCTAATAAATTCATTAAAAAAGCCAAACAGCAATGATTCTTTAGAGACAGTGAGCCAGATATATGGCACGATTATTTTACTGATCTAAACAAAACATCACATGTCTACAAAAACAGACTACAAGAAATTTTATTTGATGTCAATAATCTTGAAAAAACAAAACAGTTCTGCGAGTTAGATTTTAGAATAACTCCAAAAGAAATCTCAGAATGTGTAACAAAGCTAAAAAATAGAAAAGCCTCAGGTTTAGATGCCATACCTGCTGAAATGATAAAAGCAGGATCTTCAGTTTTAGTTCCCTTATTACAAAAGCTGTTTAATGTTGTATTTTTAACAGGTTCGTACCCTATGCAGTGGTCCTCGGCATATATAACCCCTATTTTTAGATCTGAAGACCCAGATAAACCAGAAAATTATAGAGGAATTGCTATAAATTCATGTATTGGAAAACTTTTTAACAGTATATTAAATAATAGATTGGATAGTTTCTTGATTAAGAACAATATTATAAATAAATATCAAATTGGTTTTACCAAGAAGGCTAGAACAGCAGATCATATTTTTGTCTTGAAAACATTAATAGATAAATATATTAATAAAAAATATGGAAAACTCTTTGCCTGTTTTGTAGATCTAAGAAAGGCATTCGATACAGTTGTTCATGCTGGAATTAGATATAAACTTTTACAGAATAATATAGCAGGTCAATTTTATGCCATTATAAAAGATATGTACAAAAAGAGTAAGCTATGTGTCAAATTAAACCACCAACTTACTCCTTTATTTAATTCCTCCATCGGTGTAAGACAGGGAGATGTTTTGAGCCCCAATATCTTTACACTTTTTATAAATGACCTCCCTGATAATCTTTCCTGTTGCTTTGATCAGGTTGATGTAAATGGTCATCGCATAGACTGTCTAATGTATGCTGACGACATTGTATTAGTTTCACAAACTAAAGATGGATTGCAACAAAGGTTGAACATGCTATACTCATTTTGTTGCAAGTGGTGTTTGAATATCAATCTCAAGAAAACTCAGGTTATGATTTTGAATAAAACTGGAAAACATTTAAATTCTCACTTTCAGCTGAATGGACAATCTATTGAATGTACCAATAGTTACAAATATCTAGGTATAACATTTTCACCCAGTGGTAAATTCTCTCAGTGTAAAGAAGAATTATACAAAAAAGCTATTAAAGCTTCTTTTAAATTGCAACAGTACATGTCATCTTCTAATCCTAGTGTACAAACACTACTTCACTTGTATGATCATACTGTTAAACCCATCCTAACATATGGATGTGAAATATGGGGTATGTTTTCGACAACCTCTTCAGCTAGTAAAAATGATGAACAATATTTATTTGAGAAAATATACGAAAATGATGTATCTGAAAAATCACATTTAAAATTTATGAAATATATATTGGGTGTAAATAAACGCTCCAGCAATTTTGCAGTCATGTCTGAACTTGGAAGATATCCTATCTTATCAATGTTAAAATATTATTATAGATTAGACCATATGGAAGATGGGCTATTATTTAATGCATATGTTTGTAGTAAAAATCTTTGTCTAAATAATACAAGCTCGTGGTTTTCTTGTATAGATTATATTATGTAAAAACTTGGTTTATGTTCTAAACAAATGAAAAAACTAAGTGTTTACCAATTTATCAAACAAGCAAAAGATAAATTATTGAATAGTTTTCTACAATATTGGAAAGATTATAGGTATAGGATTTTAAATTCTGAACAGGGGAAACTTTATACATATTTTTCTTTTAAAACTACATTTGGATGTGAAAAATACTTGAGTTTAAAAGATTTTAGATTTCGACAAGCATTGTGCAAGATTAGAATAAGTGCACACCCCTTAAGGGTAGAGACAGATCGATATTCAAAAAATTATATTGAAAGATCATTAAGAAAATGTCAATATTGTACTTTGAACAAAACAGAGGATGAATTACATTTCATTATTGAATGTCCATTATATGCTGAAATTAGAGATATTTTTTCCAACAAGATCTTACATCATTGTAAAAATTTCAATAATTTACAAAACAGTTTAAAATTCAATTGGATTTTCACGCAAGAAGATTTAGATTTGCTCAGAGAGTTTGGAAATTATGTGTTTCAAAGTCTTCAATTAAGAAGATCATCAAATATTATTGTTTAACTTTATCACTGACTTATTTTTTATTGGTATTTTTTTCTTCTAATAAACAACTAACAATTGTCTCTCTTCTATTTACATGCATATGTCATACATCTACCTATATATGTATCACTTGGCTCTGCCCCAGTCTAACATAAGTGTCATAAATGTTGTTTTCTATGTTATACATGTCACCAATTATGATAATCACTTGTTTGTAATTTCATGCTCTATTCTAGGGCCCTTGATTGGAATAAAGATATTTGTATTTGTATTTGTATTTGTATACATAACAAAAATAGAAAACGAAAGTACAATAAAACTTCAGAGGAGAATTTGTACCTGATAGTTGTGGTAAATTAATATTGGGTTGTTTTTTGTAAAGTATTTTTCAAACAAGTGGAATTGATTTTTTAAAGTAAAATACTTGTATGCATAATCTGTATATTTATTTAGTGTGTATACAAATAACCGTTTTGGATCAATTTCTTTGTTGTCAAAATTTTTTATTTGTCTTGTTTTGTAAATTGTTAACCTAACTACTCCTAGAATAAAATTTATAAAAATAAAAATTCACAGGTTAATCTTTTCTATGCTTTGAAAATTCCCATCCAAAGAATATCAACTGTGTGAACTCAGGTATAACAATGTTGACAGATGAACCAGTAATAAGATAGTTATGTAACATCTCTGACAGGAGTGCACGTAGACCTTGAACTTTTTCACAATCAACAAATAGATGCTCCAAGGTTTCCGTGCACGATCCGCAAAGTAAGCATGCATCACTATCAGCTTTGTGAATGCGATAAAGCTTTTCTAGTGTAAAAATACTATTCATAACAAGCCGATAATTTAAACAGCGGATATCGGGTGGTAAAGCAGGAGGATGTACAATCGAGTACACCCACGTGAATTGAATGAATGGAAATTCAACAACACGGAAATTTTCCTTGAGTGAAATAATCAGTGTTCGATAAATATTTGGTGGATTGCATTTTTTAATTTATGTAACCATGCATTTGGACTGGCATTTAAATTTTTTTGATACGCAACTGCTAGAGCCGAAATTTCTTGATATTTTTCTCGGAGAATTTCAACAATTGAATTTACGGACAGAAAACCAGGAACTACTTCATAGCATATATGTTTTATTTGCGTTATGCCAGCTTTAATAAATTCTGGAAATAAAAGGGATTTGCCGTTATTCAATTTTAAATGGATTACAAAACAGAGGATTATCATACACATGTTGTGTCTCAATATTGAATTCTAGTTGGGATTTTATGGCGTAAAAAGCATAAAATATTTCTCTATAAAAAACCGGTAAGTTATTTAATTGTTTTGAATTAAAATATACATACACTACATTCTGCCGTAAATTCATATTCTCTATTTTTGAAATAAAATAATCAAAGGTGTTTTTCCATATGGCTTGGCAATCATTATTAAGATATTTTCGCAAAAATTTTAAACGAAAGGACTGAAGTTTTAAAAAATTTCGGGTAAATTTAAACCTCCATCAATTTTCTTTCCTATTATAGTTTGATATTTAACCAGGTGCGTTTTGCCTTTCCATAAAAATTTCAAAACTATTAATCGTATTTCATTTTTTATTCTTTCAGGCAAATGACAAACAGTTTGTGTGTAATATATTCTTGACATTATCAAAGAAGACAGCACTGTTGCTCTACCAACAAGAGTGAGTTCCCTTTTCATCCAAAAATACAAAATTGTTTTTAACTTTTTAATTTTAGAATCCCAGTTCAAAGAATCACATAGTGCTTTATCTTTTCCAACATAAATACCTAACAATTTAGTGGAATTTGTAGAAAGCTGCACGCCAATATTTTCACGTTCAATATCCGATATATTTCCAGAACCTAAACACATAATATCTTATTTCGGTTTATTTATTTTCGCCCCAGATGCTAAACTATATACTTCTAAAATTTAAAAAGTTTCAAATATTGAATTTTTATCAGAAACAGTTAAACTTGTATCATCAGCATGTGCAAAATATTTAGAAACTTTGTTAGAAAATGGAATACAAATGCCTTTTATATTTTTATTTTTCAGAATTGCCTGGCCCAATGGTTCAACAGCCAAAACATACAAAAGTGCAGATATAGGACATCCTTGCTTTATTGAATTTTTGAGTGGAACAAAGTTTTTTAAGAACCCATTGTATTTTATACTACTATAAATATCAGTATAGAAAATCTTGATCCGAATAATAAACTTCTCACCAAACCCAAATGTTTCTTAAATATGAAAAAGATATTTATGATCAATTCTGTCAAATGCATTTTGTTGGTCAATTTTTATTAGGTACCCTTCTAAATTGTCTTGTTCAATTAAATCTATAATATCTCTAATGCTTGCAGTGGTGTCAGCAATGTCCCTACCAGTTATACAACAAGTTTGAAATTCAGAAATTATATCAGGGAGTACAAATTTTAATCTATTTACCATGATCCTTGCTAAAATTTTATAATCAACAGCCAATAATGATATTGGTCTAAAATTTTGTAATAAATTTTTATCACCTTTTTTTTAATTATATACCATGACGCATCGATCTAGATAATTTCTTTTGATTTTCAACTTCCATAAAAACTTTCTTCAAAATTTCCCCAAAATGGTGATTTAATTTCAAGTAAAATGAAACAGTTATACCATCCAAGCCAGGACTTTTATTTCTTGACATTTCACTTAAAGACTTGAACATTTCTTCAGCAGAGATGTCAGATTCTAAAATTTCCTTATGTTCATTAGAAATTTGCTTGGAAATAAAATTGGATAATTCTATCATTTTATCTTCACTTATATTTGTACAAGAAAATAACAATTTATAATAATCAAAAATTTCATCTAAGATTTAATCCGTGTCTCTGGTAGTTTCCCCGTTTTTACTTTTCAGCTCCTTGATGCAATTTTTTTCTTGCCTATGTTTTTCCAACTGTAAAAAATATTTTGAATTTTTATCACCTTCAACCGCCCAAAAAGCTTTCGACCTTAAAATATCCCCATTACAAATTTTTTCTTCTTGTTGGCGCATTTGTAATTTAAGTTCTTCAAATTTATTTATATCAAAAAATTTACCATTGGCAACTTATTCCGAAATTTTTTCAAATTCACGTTGCAAATTAAAATATTCTGCGTTTTCTTTTTTCTTTTTTTTCTTCGAATAAATTTGTGTAAATTTTTTAATTTTATACTTTAAATTATCAATCCATACCAAGATTTCAGATTTAAATAAGGGACATTCCTTTTCTTTTAAAATTAACTTGTCAATTTTGTTTACAAATTCCTGATCATTCAACAAGGCATTGTTGTAAATCCAAACTCCAGGACCTCGTTCAACTTGCAAAAAATCAACACTTAGAACAACAAATGAATGGTCACTGAATGCATTGTGTTTAAAAAAATATTTTTCACAAACGGCGAGATTAAGTGCGTTATAAAAATAAATCAATTCGACTTTTGTAAAAGGACATTTTCCACAACACGACGCCAAGAAAAAACACGAACAGTTTAATTCCTTGCACGCCATAGATCATATAAATTGTGATTACTTAATAAAAGAGATAGTGCTTTGAATGTCTTATCTTCAAAATGCCTACCGCTACCACTTCGATCAAGACTGGACAACGATGTGTTGAAGTCCCCCAAGAAAACAGTATTATCTGAAATAGGCATAATTTTAGAAATTTTCATGCAAAACTTTTCATCTACAGAATTTGGAAAATAAACATTTATTACGTCAATAATGCGATCACTTTCAGACACTTGTATATGCATTAATCTACCTCCAAAATTATGCTGACTAAAAAAGCTACTCCTTGTCTCCCACTTTCACAAAAAGACACAAATATTTCACCACCCCAAGATTTCTATGGTCAGTAAAAAACTTGTTGTCCCAAAATGTTTCCTGTAAGGTTATTATATCATAATAGTTTTCTTCACAATATGTACACAGCTTCTGAAATTTCTGTACATCTTTTAAACCATTTACATTTACTGAAATGAAATTAACCATTAATACAAAGTAAATGGAAATAAATGTTATATACATGAAAGTGAATTTTACTTTTGTTTTGGACTGAATTTTCTACTTAATTTTGCTAGTTCTTCTGGTGTCTTATTGATTGTATTAACAAGTCGACGCATTCTACGATTTTTCCTATAATTTTGTACAGTTTCGTCTAATGTTTGCTCTGTCATTTCTTCATCATCATTTTTGCATATTCTTTCATAATCCTCCTCTAATCACTCCACAACCTCGAGGTTCTGTAACTCCGTTTTCGCTGACTCGATCGCAGAGGACGATGCAGTATCACCTTGAGACTCTGAATTACTCAAAGAAAAAGGCCCACTTCTAAGGGGCACATTCATACACTCATCATCTACATTACATAAATCAACATCTACAGATTTGTCAAGTTCAGATTTTTCAGTTATATCATTGTCATTTACCCTTGAATCACTTTCAATTTCAGCAATATTTTCAGCTTTATTCACATCATCTTTGTTATTATGTATTACAACATCAACCGCATCATGGATATTTACACTGGCATTAAACACTTTTACATTTTCTGACTTTTTTGATGAATTCACACGCTGCATTTTAATATTTGGTTCAGTACCACCAGACTCCATACTGTGTCCTTTTTTTCGGGCCTTTTCCGTCTGTTTGGTTTCATTTTGTTTCCTCTTTCTCTCCCGATATATACGTGAAAACTCTTGATCAACGCTGAGATCACTTTCAACACTAATGCCGGTTGAAAACCATTACTTTGTGCAGCAGTATCATCACACCTACATTTTCCAATAAACCTGCATTTTTCACAAGGTGGATTGTCACAATTTCTGACTAGTTGACCATATTGGTTGCACCTGTAGCATTTATTATGTGGACAGTTGGCATATAAATGCTCATCTGATAAACAACTCGAACACACCTTAGATTGATTCTCATGCTTCATTCTGACATATTCATGCCTGTCCTTATCGATTTCAAATTTCATGCTGTACGGCACACTGGATATATTAGGGGAAATTTACAAACAACAAAACGAGTGCCTTCTTCAACATTTGTTCCTGGATGTTTCCTTCGTTTAATGGATGAACGTAGTTCAACCCCTAAATCAACAAGTCTTTCTGTTATTTCATTATCATCTATAAAAACTGGCAAATGCATAAAACTCACCAATTTGTCAGCTGAATAGACTGCATTGCATTCATATTTCTTTCCGCCAACAAAGAAACCACTGCTTCCAAGGTCATTTACTAATTCTTTGCTCTTTACGGTAACTTCATACAAGTTTTCCACCATATATATACTAGTTAGCTTGTATTAAGGTTTTTTTTAAATTGTTAAGCAGTATTGTACAGTTGTAGTAGTACCATGCATGATGCTATTAGACTTTGAGTGCAGAAAGTTTTCTACTACTTCAATCCAGATTGAGCGCATCCATTTTTCTTTAAGAATTTCAAGAGTTTACGTATTAACCGAATAGGTACAAATAAAAATGCACCGCTGTGGACGAACGGACTGAAAAATCGGTTGTTTTTTCCTTTGAATAAACACAAAAATAGCAAATACTTATATTTACGTCAAGTGCGGGCATCATTCCAGTATCGAAAAATTGCAGATGAATGTCGGAAAAAAGTTCAGGTTCCACCGAGATTTGAACTCGGATCGCTGGATTCAAAGTCCAGAGTGCTAACCATTACACCATGGAACCGTATGACTTAGTAACCATATTTTTCCTATACATGCCTAAGACTGATTGCATCGTTATTGCGTCCAGACATTGCACTTGCAAAATTCATGCATAGTTCAGTTTAATTCGTTTCAATTGTCTTTTCGAGAATTTTTCAACCTTTAAAAAATAAATTTTATTAAAATAAAAAGTTCAGGTTCCACCGAGATTTGAACTCGGATCGCTGGATTCAGAGTCCAGAGTGCTAACCATTACACCATGGAACCAGTTACCTCTATTGTCTTTATTTAGATACTTAACCTGAAAATTAACTGACCCGTATGCCATTTTAAGATGCAAATCGTGCAATAATATTCATTCCATATACAAAATCCCACGAACGGCAGAGAATCATAATTCGTATACTAAATACACCATATATATACTAGTTAGCTTGTATTAAGGCTTTTTTAAATTGTTAAGCAATATTGTACAGTTGTAGTAGTACCATGCATAGCCCCCGAGATCAGAGGTCTCGAGCTGCGGGTGCATCGTTTATTAAAACTGATGCTATTAGATTTTGAGTGCAGAAAGTTTTCTTCAGCTTCAATCCAGATTGAGCGCATCCATTTGTTCTTTAAGAATTTTCATAGTTTACCTATTAACCGAATAGGTACAAATAAAAATACTCCGCTGTGGACGAACGGACTGAAAAATCGGTTGTTTTTTTCTTTTGAATAAACACAAAAATAGCAAATACTTATTTTTACGTCAAGTGCGGGCATCATTCCAGTATCGGAAAATTGCAGATGAATGTCGGAAAAAAAGTTCAGGTTCCACCGAGATTTGAACTCGGATCGCTGGATTCAAAGTCCAGAGTGCTAACCATTACACCATGGAACCGTATGAATTAGTAACCATATTTTTCCTATACATGCCTAAGACTGATTGCATCGTTATTGCGTCCAGACATTGCACTTGCAAAATTCATGCATAGTTCAGTTTAATTCGTTTCAACTCTCTTTTCGAGAATTTTTTCAACCTTTAAAAAATATTTTATTAAACTAAAAAGTTCAGGTTCAACCGAGATTTGAACTCGGATCGCTGGATTCAGAGTCCAGAGTGCTAACCATTACACCATGGAACCAGTTACCTCGATTGTCTTTATTTAGATACTTAACCTGGAAATTAACTGACCCGTATGCCATTTTTAGATACAAATCGTGCAATAATATTCATTCCATATACAAAATCCCACGAACGGTAGAGAATCATAATTCGTATACTAAATACACCATATATATACTAGTTAGCTTGTATTAAGGCTTTTTTAAATTGTTAAGCAATATTGTACAGTTGTAGTAGTACCATGCATAGCCCCCAAGATCAGAGGTCTCGAGCTGCGGGTGCATCGTTTATTAAAACTGATGCTATTATACTAAATGCCAATCCCCCTTGGAAAAAATTGTTTGCTAGCATTTTTTCATTATTTTATATTTTACCTTGTTATTACGAAATTTCAGTTGAAAAAACGTAGATACAACAACTGTCCATGTTTTATAGTATGCCTCTGTATTTAAGTTGTTACAAATCGTCCTTGACTTTTGCTACAGAAATTTCACATAATAAGTCAGCCATTTTTTTTTCTTAAGGGACCTTACGATGTTTACAAATGTTCGTCTGCTTTCGTGACGTTCAATGGTATTCGGACAAAGCGCGAGACTTTTCCCGCCTAAACTGCAGACGACATCACCCGAAGTATTTCGAGTAGACAACAATCGATTGTTCCTAAAGTACAGTTCCGTTCTAATTAAGGTCAAATTTTAGTATGAAAAATCGCCCGTTCAAAACTAAAAAACCGCTTTATTTCAAAACGCTGAATATCTCGGGGAAATAATTATTGATTTCAAAAAGGTCCCTTCTTGATCTAAAAAAGGAGCATAAGCTGAACCATACGCGGTAAGCAGTTTTCATTTGTAACGCAAAAAGCACTATACAACCTACGTCAACACTTACTATAGACTTTGAGTGCAGAAAGTTTTCTTCTGCTTCAATCCAGATTGAGCGCATCCATGTGTTCTTTAAGAATTTTCAGAGTTTACCTATTAACCGAATAGGTACAAATAAAAATACTCCGCTGTGGACGAACGGACTGATAAATCGGATGTTTTTTTTCCTTTGAATAACACAAAAATAGCAAATACTTATTTTTACGTCAAGTGCGGGCATCATTCCAGTTTCGGAAAATTGCAGATGAATGTCGGAAAAAAAGTTCAGGTTCCACCGAGATTTTAACTCGGATCGCTGGATTCAAAGTCCAGAGTGCTAACCATTACACCATGGAACCGTATGACTTAGTAACCATATTTTTCCTAAGACTGATTGCATCGTTATTGCGTCCAGACATTGCACTTGCAAAATTCATGCATAGTTCAGTTTAATTCGTTTCAACTGTCTTTTCGAGAATTTTTTCAACCTTTAAAAAAAATATTTTATTAAAATAAAAAGTTCAGGTTCCACCGAGATTTGAACTCGGATCGCTGGATTCAGAGTGCAGAGTGCTAACCATTACACCATGGAACCAGTTACTTCGATTGTCTTTATTTAGATACTTAACCTGAAAATTAACTGACCCGTATACCATTTTTAGATACAAATCGTGCAATAATATTCATTCCATATACAAAATCCCACGAACGGTAGAGCATCATAATTCGTATACTAAATACACCATATACATACTAGTTAGCTTGTATTAAGGCTTTTTTAAATTGTTAATCAATATTGTACAGTTGTAGTAGTACCATGCATAGCCCCCAAGATCAGAGGTCTCGAGCTGCGGGTGCATCGTTTATTAAAACTGATGCTATTAGACTTTGAGTGCAGACAGTTTTCTTCTGCTTCAATCCAGATTGAGCGCATCCATGTGTTCTTTAAGAATTTTCAGAGTTTACCTATTAACCGAATAGGTACAAATAAAAATACTCCGCTGTGGACGAACGGACTGAAAAATCGGATGTTTTTTTTTCCTTTGAATAAACACAAAAATAGCAAATACTTATTTTTACGTCAAGTGCGGGCATCTTTCCAGTATCGGAAAATTGCAGATGAATGTATTAGAAAAAGTTCAGGTTCCACCGAGATTTGAACTCGGATCGCTGGATTCAAAGTCCAGAGTGCTAACCATTACACCATGGAACCGTATGACTTAGTAACCATATTTTTTCTATACATACCTAAGGCTGATTGCATCGTTATTGCGTCCAGACATTGCACTTGCAAAATTCATGCATAGTTCAGTTTAATTCGTTTCAACTGCCTTTTCGAGAATTTTTTCAACCTTTAAAAAAAATATTTTATTAAAATAAAAAGTTCGATTCCACCGAGATTTGAACTCGGATCACTGGCTTCAGAGTCCAGTGCTAACCATTACACCATGGAACCAGTTACCTCGATTGTCTTTATTTAGATACTTAACCTGAAAATTAACTGACCCGTATGCCATTTTTAGATACAAATCGTGCAATAACATTCATTCCATATACAAAATCCCACGAACGGTAGAGAATCATAATTCGTATACTAAATACACCATATATATACTAGTTAGCTTGTATTAAGGCTTTTTTAAAAATTGTTAAGAAGTATTGTACAGTTGTAGTTGTACCATGCATAGCCCCCCCGAGATCAGAGGTCTCGAGCTGCGGGCGTATAGTTTATTAAAACTGATGCTATTAGACTTTGAGTGCAGAAAGTTTTCTTCTACTTCAATCCAGATTGAGCGAATCCATTTGTTCTTTAAGAATTTCAAGAGTTTACCTTTTAACCGAATAGGTACAAATAAAAATACTCCGCTGTGGACGGGCGGACTGAAAAAATCGGCTGTTTTTTCCTCTGAATAAACACAAAAATAGCAAATACTTTTATTTACGTCAAGTGCGGGCATCTTTCCAGTATCGGAAAATTGCAGATGAATGTATTAAAAAAAAGTTCAGGTTCCACCGAGATTTGAACTCGGATCGCTGGATTCAAAGTCCAGAGTGCTAACCATTACACCATGGAACCGTATGACTTAGTAACCATATTTTTCCTATACATACCTAAGACTGATTGCATCGTTATTGCGTCCAGACATTGCACTTGCAAAATTCATGCATAGTTCAGTTTAATTCGTTTCAACTGTCTTTTCGAGAATTTTTTCAACCTTTAAAAAAAATATTTTATTAAAATAAAAAGTTCAGGTTCCACCGAGATTTGAACTCGGATCGCTGGATTCAGAGTCCAGAGTGCTAACCATTACACCATGGAACCAGTTACCTCGATTGTCTTTATTTAGATACTTAACCTGAAAATTAACTGACCCGTATGCCATTTTTAGATACAAATCGTGCAATAACATTCATTCCATATACAAAATCCCACGAACGGTAGAGAATCATAATTCGTATACTAAATACACCATATATATACTAGTGTAACAGGAAGCAGTTCCCAGTACACGAATAAGAGTACGGTGGGAGGCCTTCTGGGTCCGTGTAGTGGATGCACCTGCGTCAAGATTCGGATCACTGGATATTTTAGGCTAATTGATTACAAGTTAGAAAAATAAAGTGCAAAACGTAACTTTTATTTAACAGTTATTTTAAATAAATTTACATAACAATATTTAATAAATCTATCCCACAACAATTAAATTGTTAACAATTCAAGACTATGCTAACCTTCAAATTACATGTAAACTCAAGACTTACCAAAAATCTATGTGTAACTAAAGTACGTACCAGAACACTGGAAAATACAAAAAAAACCAACTATGGATTGATAACAATCCCTCATAAATGTTTCTAAACCAACGGAACTACGAGAGTTCCCTCGAGTAACATACCTGTCGCCTTAGGCAGTGTACCAATGTATTTAATAAATTGACGGGCTTATATACTAAAATACAAGTTAACCTTTGGCTTAAATGAACCCTTTACAGTTCAATGATTATTAATTCGAAATGTACTCGGGAGTTATTATTTATAAAGGGAATAAGTATAAAAAGTTCCGAATTAAAAATAAACGAAGGCCCTTATATTAACCAATGAAAACATGTATTTATAAATCCGTAAAAAAATTCGCGCCAGGGCACGAGCTAGAAAACCACTTCCGGTTTAAACATGGAACAAGTTGGAGAAGAAATACTTAAAATATATACTTTTACGAATTAATGAACACATTTCAGCCATTTAATTTTGTGAGAACCATAAAGGTGAGATGTCCGCCAAGTTCTAGTAAATTTAAAGTGAAAAATATGCCTTGTACGCTTAGAAACTTAGAAAAATCAACATGTGTCAAACCTTGCCTATCACACTCCTCCCCCCTTAAAAAAAACAAAAATTCATTTTTGTTTTCAAAGAAAATTGAAACATCAAATTTTTAAATATGCATTAACTAACAAAACTATTAATTACTGTCTATTAAACTAAAATGTAACAATATTAGATTGAATGTTCTAAAATCTATTCAAAGTCAGAGAGATGGTAATCCTCTTCCGCGGTATATGGTGTATATCTGGACGAATGCTTTTGACGGATTAAAGCTACACATTTTCCTTTTAAAATTTTAATATCAACTTTATCATCCCTACACACATGAATGTTTTCTCCAGGGATTCTAACATTGATGCCATGTTCCAGTGCATGCGCCCTTCGTTTTTCACTTTCTTCTTTTTTTTCTCTTTTCTATGTCAACAGTTGTGGCCTTCTTCGCGAAGATTTCTTCACCCGGGTCCACGAATTCTCTGTTTTCCTTAGGTTTAATTCGTGAATACTTTTCTAAGTTACATTGTTCAACGGTGTGAGATTACTTTAGATGAGAGGTTAGTCTATTTCTAAATCTAAAATTTAAGCCGCAGATTCTGCAAACGTGAAGATTGATGTACTGTACATGTATATATTCCAGTGGTTAATGTACTGATGGTAGCTACTATACTGAATGCAACTACCATCTGGCAATTTTCCACACTCCGGTACGTTACATGCCATGCCATTTCTAAAGGGCCTTCTTAACACATTTAGCTCAAAATCTTTGAGCTCTTCTTTACTATATTGACATTAAAGGAAGTTTCAGTATCACTCATTCTGTAAAATACAAGAGTTTAAATATAACACATCATATTTATATATAATTAACATTATACATTATAATACAAGTACAACAATATAATTATGTACGCATATGCATAAAAAACAGTTCAAAGAGCAGGACAAAACAAACTTATTTACAACAGGGACAAGTGGACTTTATATTTATTCAGCCCGGGGAGTATCTGTCCCGCGGCTTGATTCTACGTCCGGTCCTAGTGACGACAGGTGTGTTAGCGGTTAATGGCATAGATTCATTTATTTCCTCATCGTCAGTTTGAGCAGGATAATCAGGTACAACAGTGTCATCATGGGCACCAGCCAGATTTCTCCAATTAGTTGGTGTTTTTTTTCCCTCATATGGCTTGAGTTGGTCCACATGGACGACAATCGGATGAGTATTTTCATCCCTTTGTATCTGGTAAGTAACATCTGTCAGCTTACATAAAACAAGGTAAGGTCCCGACCATCCCTGCCCTAAATTGGATTAGCAAGAGGAGGGTACCATCTCCACACCCAAGTGTCAGGATTGTAAGAACGAATTTTGAGTTTTTGATCGTAATAATTTTTCTGTCTTCGGGCAGCAGTTTTGAGATTTTTCGAGACAATTTCAAACGATTCCCTAACTGAATTTTGAAACCACTCTACAAATTCAACCTGACAATCTGTTCTTTTAAAAATGGGGGGTAGTCCAAACATTAAATCAACTGGGAAGAACACTTCCCTGCCAAGCATCACAAGATTTGGAGAGCATTTAGAACTTTCGTGTTCGGTAGCACGATAAGCCATCATGAGATATGGTAAATGATCATCCCAATCATCGCAATGAACATTGACGTGCATGGCAAGCATTCGCTTTAAAGTGCGATTGTACCGTTCTACTAAACCGTCTGACTGCGGCCTGTAAGGTGCTGTTCTGGTTTTTTCTATTTGCAATTTTTCACATAGGCAACCAAACAGATGGCTTTCAAATTCTCTACCCTGATCTGTATGTATTTTTAACGGACATCCAAAGCAACAGATAAACTGAGTTAAAAGAGTGTCGGCTACAGTTTGCGCTGAATGATTTTCAGACGGAAACGCCTCTTTCCATTTTGTAAAATAGTCGCCTATTACGATGATGTATTCGTTGCCATTTCTTGTGATTGGAAGCGGACCGACAATATCAATAGCTATTCTTTCCATCGGAAAACTAACTTCAGATTGTGTAAGTGGTGCACGTCCACAACCTGGTCCCGGCTTACATTTTGCACATCTATCACAACTTTGGCACCATCGTGCTACCGCGCTTGACATATCTGGCCAGTAAAATCGTTTTTTGATAGACTTTAACGTTCTGTCACGGCCAAAATGACCAGCTATTCTGTCTGAATGTAACTTTTGAAAAATAATCTCTCTAATTGCAACAGGCGCCAGTAACTGTTTAGCATTAGGTAAAATTCTGAATAATAAACCATTTTGAAGTTCTAGGGATTCCCATTGACGCCACAAGATTTTGACACCCTGTGAACAACCTTTTACTTGACGTTTGCTTGGCTTAATATCTGAATTTTGCATAAAATCAATGACGGTTCTTATATCGGAGTCATTTCTTTGTAAATCGACAAGATCCTGCTCGGACCATGCGTCCAGCCAGTTTGCTTTGTCTATTTCCACCTCGACTACAACATTTACTCTCGGCTGACCAAAATTCGCATCGAGCACTTGGTAGGATTGTTTACAATCCTCTGATGCTTTGACAGGTGAACATTGAATACACACGTTATTCTTACAATTTCGATGTGGAATGCGAGACAAACCGTCTGCGTTTAAATGTTTTCGGCCCGTGCGGTATTCGATTTTAAAATTGAAAGTTTCGAGAATGCTGAGCCAACGAGCCAAAACCCCTTCTGGTTCTTTAAAGTTCCGAAGCCATTGCAAAGAGGCATGATCCGTGCGCACTACGAAAGGAACTCCGAACAGAAAGTGTTTGAAATGTTTTATAAACGTTACAACAGCTAATAATTCACGTTTGGTAACACAGTAGTTTCTTTGTGCTCGATTTAACGTTCTTGAGGCATAAGCCACAACTCTTTCTTGTCCGTCCACGTCTTGTGAAAGTACACCTCCAATACCAGTCAAACTTGCATCGCAATCAAGAATAAATTTACCATGCTGCAAAGGGAATGACAGGACTGGGGCTTCAATGAGAATTTTCTTTAAAATGCAAAATGCGGAATTTTGTTCATCTCCCCAAACAAATTTAACTTTTTTCCGAGTCAGTTTTATCAATGGTTCGGCCAATGTAGAAAAATTGGAAATAAATCTACGATAGTAGCTTGAAAAACCTACAAAACTTCTTATTTCTGAAACATTTCTGGGCACAGGCCAATTTTTAACTGCCGAAACTTTGTCGGGGTCACAACTGATTCCGTCACGTGAGATCACATGACCAAGAAATGAAACCTTAGTTTTGAACAAGTTACATTTTTTAGCTTTCAGCTTCAGATTTGCTTCTCGCAATAAACTGAAAACAGTTCTGAGGTTTTCACAAGCTTCAGGAAAGGTTTTGCCAAAAACTATAATATCGTCAAGATAGCAGAGGCATTTCACCCACTGAATATGACCAAAAACTGTTTCAACAAGTCGTTGGAAACAGGCGGGGGCATTAGTGAGACCAAATGGCATAGTTTTGAAATGAAACAACCCTTTATGAGTGGAAAAGGCGGTTTTTTCTCGATCTTTTTCAGCAACTTTAACTTGCCAGTACCCGCTACACATATCCAAACAGTGGAACCACTGAGAACCACTTAAAGATTCCAGATAATCACTTATTTTAGGTATTGGAAAAGCATCCTTCTGGGTGACAGAGTTTACTTTCCGGAAGTCAACACAAAATCTTGGAGTCCCATCTTTTTTTATAACAATACAAATTGGACTTCTCCATGCACTGTTGCTCTTTTCAACAATGTCATTTTCGAGCATTTTTTCAAGTTCAGTTTCAATAATTTCTCTATATTTTGGTGAAGCCCTGCGTGGAGGAATTTTAATAGGCTTAACATTTCCTGTATTAACTTCATGAACAATTTTGTCAGTTTGCCCAAATTTTCCATCAGGACCAACAAAGATGTCATTATATTCAATGATCAAATTTTTGAAAATGTCCAATTGTTCAGGTGTAAGCTGTGGGGATGGGTTTTCTAAGAGTACTTTTAGATGTTCTGGTAATTCTTGAGTATTTTCAGTACTTTGAAATTGATTAAATTCAGTTTCTGACCTAGCAGTAATTTCATGGACAGTCCCTATTATGCTATTTTGGTCAAGTTTAATTGCTTTATCTTTACAGTTAATAACAGACAATGTTGCTGCATTGGTATGTGTATCAACTAAACTTTTTGCAATTATTATACCCTTGCTTTTAACCGACTCGACAGGTTCTATTAAACCTAAACCAAATTTTGGAAAACCATCCAACTTAGCGTCCAACAGTACTTCGGACCTCGCTGGAATAGTCACTTCCTCTTTTAAAGTGATTCTAGTTAAAGTGAAACTTTTAAAATATTTCAACTTTATTTTCTTGTTCTGATATTTCAATGCCCTATCTTTTATTAAAATATCAATGCTATTTTTCTCAAGAAAGTCCATGCCAAGTACACCTGGGCCATTCAAATTTGCAACAATGACGGTCTGTCGTAAAGTAAAAGGTCCAATTTCTAAAACGACCGTTGTACTGCCTTTAATTTTTAATTTTGTTCCGTCGGCCGTGCTCAGAATTGTTTCAACTCTCTGCAATGGTTCCTGAATTTTTAGATCACGCATACAGTACTTGCACCCGTAAACGCAACACTTTGACTGATTGATAACTGATTGCTGACGGATTTTGGAACGTTGACGGATCGCTGACTGATTGATGATGACGACATCCGTCCAAAATTATGAATCCGTCATTACCTTGGTAACCGTCAGCGATCAGTGCGATCAGTCCAATCAGTGCGATCCAGAATCCGTCATTTAATTATATGCATAAATCGGTTAGTTTATTGACGGATTCGTATAAATTAATAATTTAAAGATAAAACGGATTCTGCGTCATTTGTTTATAATATATGCATTTATTATACCTTTTTTATAATAAAATAAAAACATGCGTTTAAAAGAATTGTTAATACAACGTCTCGTTCTAAATGAATAAATAAACATATTTAAAGAATTTTTTTTCTTTATATTATATAATTAAGCACATTTCTTTAAAGCAGGACATATCTGGGAACCGAGTCCTGTAAACCTTAAAAAAACTTCTATTTAAGGCATATCAGTAACGAAGAGGTAAATGGTTTTTTTTTCGTAATCCATTATTGATTCTCTTTTTTATTCCCGCGACTCGTGATTTTTTTGCGACCTGTTACATGTATATTTTTTGTCATATATTAAGCCGACCCGACTCCCCCAATTAGTAACAGATTTATTTCACATTAAGGAAAGAACGTGGCCTCTTTTTGACATCATTATTAGTTACTTAAATGTATGCCTGCGTGTTTTTATTTTGTCTACAACATTTTAAACAAAATTATAAAACTGTTGTGTATAACAAATGTTCAACTGTTAAACAATCATTGTCAATCAAAACGCATTGTTTACTAAACAAAAGTTGTACTGTAAAATATACAGCAATTCTTGTCGCACGCAAGTTTTATTGGACAGGCAATAAAATTTGTTTAAAAAAGTATACATACAATTACGCTGGATTGTTTCATTTGTTTCATGGCGTCCATTTTTTATTGGGGGTGGGGTGGGAGAAAGCCGGAGTACATGTAAAAAAACGACAGTCGTTTTTCAATTAAAGTGGAATTGGGGGCACCCTATCTGCAGTCGTTCGAAAATCCACAACCTGTTGACAGGCATGTGACAACTAGTAGATGACTAACCAATCAGCCCCCTAGGCCCCAATAACGCCGGGGAGAATTGTCTGCGAATACTGAGGTTAAGCGTAAAAATGTGTTACAGATAGACACATGTTTCAGTACGAAATAGTAATTTTTTTAACAAAACGTTATAAATTGTTTAGGTCTTAACATTGTAATTACAGTGTCATATCGATGAAACAGAACCATTTCAAAACTTGCCTTTAAAAGAGTGTCATTCAATTTAAACAATAACTTATTGTATTGATTGATTGTTTGCTTTTCTTTCAGCGAGAGTATTTCAGCTATATTCATGACGAGAATAAGTTAAATATAAATCAATTAGATTTGTTTGCTTGTTTAAATATTGTTTAATCAACTTTCAGCAATTTTTCAGCTAGATCATGGCGTCCAGTTTTTATTTGAGAAGGAAACCGGAGTACCCGGATAAAACACCCGTCCTCCAGTAGGAAAACTGGCTCCCTTTCAATAAAGTCGAGTGCAGTGAGATTCGAACACGAAACCTCAGTGTTGACAGACCACGTGATCAATAGTTGATGAACTAACATCACCACTCGGCTCCTTCAATCAATTAGAGAAAGATGGACAAAAGGGCAATTTTGAAAAATATGGGGCATGGGTTCGGGAGTAAGATTTACTTTTTTTTCGTACAAGGAGCGTGACACCCTCTAAACATGTCACTATGGTTCGCGGCAATTTTAATATGACCTGAACCACACCCACCCCACCCCTAAAAAAATATATATAAATAACGGGAGAACATCCCATGTCCGCCAGCTGAGGACGCGCTGAGCAGCTCTGTTAAACCTATCAACCAATTTCAAGTACTTCATAATTTAAAGGAAACCATTTATACTTATATATCATTAATTGTGGAATGACTTTAAAAGAAATCGAAAAATAAACAATTACGACGGCTAAAATGCGAAAGCAGAATTGATTTTCGTATCACGCTTACATGTTCGCATTTTTAACTCATAAGCTTCGATATACAAACGCTGTTAGTAGTTTAATCTTTATTTGAGATTTAATTCTGTGTAAAATCATGTGACACAATGAGATAGTGAATAAAATATATAAATAGATGCTTTCGCTTTTGTCGCAATTCGTATTCAGTATTATACACCGGAATTCTTAGGAATTGTGGCACAGTAGTTTATTCTTTATTTGTTTGCTTGAATGGTGTTTTTATTGTGGGTAGAAGCCGGAGTACCCGGAGAAAACCCCCGACCTGCGGTAGGAAAATCCTTGTCAATTAAGATTGGAGTCGAATACACCCTGCCTTCAGTGAGAATCGAACCCACAATCTCTGTGTTGACAGACCACGTGATCAATAGTAGACGAACTACCTTGCTCACTCGGCCAACGAGGCCCCTTCTTCTTTATTTGAGATTTAATTCTCTGTAAATTTATGTGACACAGTGAGATAAATAGTGAATAAAATATATAAATAGATGTTTTCGCTTTTGTCGTGAATCTTATTCAGTATTATACAGCGGAATTTTTAGGAATGTGGCACATAAGTTTATTCTTTATTTAATTCTGTGTAAATTCATGTGACACTGTGGGGTGGTTAATAAAATATATAAATAGATGTTTTCGCCTTTGTCGTAAATCTTATTCAGTATTATACACCGGAATTCATAGGAACTAAGGCAAAGAAAAAAAACTGATCAAACCACGACAAATGATCTTTTTAAGCGTTTACAATAAAAAAGCCTCGGAGGTTAAGGTAGCAGTAACCTATTATTGATCACCAAGTTGTATGTTAGATCCTTACAGCGAGATGGTGTGTTCGACACATCCCTATAAATTTGCAAAGATCACCAGTTTTCCTGTAGAAACTTTGCTGTTTCGTTGTGTACTCCAGCTCTTCCCAATAAACACTCGACGTCATATTATATAAACTAATATAATTTTTTTAAAATAGTGTTAAACAAACTTCAAACATACATATAATGCTAACGCAAAAAGGCGAAGTGAAAAAAAATGTTACGATTTCGCCTTCACGTGTTTCGTGTTTCTCGCTTTTTCCGCTTTAAAACTTTTCGAAGACAAATACGAGATGTACGCCTTGGCATGCGAGGTCAAATATATTTTGAATTTATTGTGTGTTGTTTTTTTTTTCATTTCTTTTTTTAATTATTTTTTAATAAAATGACACTATGTGATGTTTATATGCCGTTAAAGATGCAATAGTGATGGATTTTTTTATGGGGGTGGGGGGATTTCCCTTTATCATTTATAACTTTAGACTAGACGTTTTCCGCTTTCAAAATACGGACGTGCGCCTTGGCACGCGAGATGCTTTTTTAAAGTCATTGTGTGTGTGCGTTTTTAAATTTACTTTGTTTTAATTATTTTGTTACACTATGTAATGTTTATATTTCGTCACAGATGCATTAGTAATAGATTGGTGGAATTTCCATTTTTTTATTAATAACTTTAGACCAGTTTTAGCCTTAATATTAGATAAAACGATCCATCAATGAGGACATAACAGTTGACATTTTTATACTTCTAATATTTGCGAGTGAAACGAATTTTCACATTTCGAAATATTAATTTTACTAACAGGAAGTTGAATGGACGGATTGTAGCGATCAGTCCAAATCAATCCGTCAGATCAGTCAAATCGTTCCAAATCCGTCAATTGACGGATGGACGGATTGGGACCGATCTGACGGATTGGGAACGATTTGACTGATCTGACTGATTGATAACTGATTGGTGACGGATTTTGGAACGCTGACGGATCGCTGACGGATTGATAAAAGTGTTGCGTCTTCAATCTCAAGTACTGTAGCAGTATCTGGAAGTATGGACACGGGTGAACCAGTATCAATCACAAAGTGTGAAATCAAACCATTAACTTTCGCGTCTAGCACTAAGCAGCTAGGACTTAAAACACGTAGCTGAATATTTACGTTCCGATTGTTAACCTCTGTTTTTTCGTTTATGTCCGCGTTTTGCTTGTTTACGACTGTGTTATTTATAACACACTCCACAACTTCGGTGTCTGTGCTTATAACATTTCCATCTAAATCGTTTGGTCTATTAATTTCGTTTTGAGCCGAGGCTGGAGATTCGACCGCAATTCCAGCCGTAATTAGTTTAAATGGTCTGCATTTGAGTTTTGGCTTTGTGGGTTCCCGCTTTCTTGAAGCAGCTTTGGGCAACGTGATTTTATGTGTCCAACTTCGCCGCACTCGTAACATTTAATTTCTTTTCTACGCGGAGCGTCCGAATTTACTTCGCGCCTATACTGACTATTTTGCCTATCAGACTTGTATCCTTGATCAGCTCGACGGTAATCATTGACTTGCCTCTCAAATTACGCTTCATTCCCGGTGCGCGGATACATACGAACTTCTTGTCTTTGGTAAAAATCGTCAAATTGTGTCGGTGGTTTATGTCTATAATCGATCGAGCCTTCTACGGCCTCAAACTCAATTGCATAAGAAATTGCCTCGTTTAACGTTTTTGGTCTCTTGTACTGAATATGCTTTGTCGCCTCAAAGTTCCCTAATCCCCTTATAAATTGGTCAACGATCCAGACCTCTAAACTAGCTGTCGGCAGGCTTCGATATGCATGAGAGGCTAACCACCGTAATGCGTTACCATATTCTGTAATCGTTTCATTTGGCCGTTTGCGTCTGTTTTGAAATTCATATCGGTGCGCTAACTCGCGCTCTGGTGGATCAAACCGTTGCATCAGGGCATTTTTAAGAGCGTAATAATCGTTTAACTGTCTGACGGTCAGGTCGCCTATGGCTTGTCGCGCTGGACCACGTAATGCGATAACTAATTGTTGGGCCATTTCAGTTTTGTCCCATTCGTTCCACTGAGCTATGCTTTCAAATTGAATAATATACTCATTCCAATCGGCTGAACCATCGTAGAGTTCTGGTTCTTTTTCACGTCTTAACACACGCTTTGGAAAATTTTGAATTCCCGCTACTGACGTTGGATTGTAACAACTGCTACTACTAGCATACATGGGACCCGGCATATTATGATAAGCAGGTCTAGCCTGCATTTGAATTGGTTGTGAAACATGGCTCGGCCCTTGTGTATATGTAAAATCATCATGTGACACGATATTCGGTCTTGGGATGGATGACCACCCCCTCGGTACATAACTATTCACGCTGGTAGTAAAGACTGGTGCATTCGAGTGCTCACGGTGCGGGGCAGTTGTTACTGTGTTGAAACTTTGCGGTATAAACTGGGATACACGAGTACTTGGCATAGTTGCTGGTGGCTGTGGCACGTGCCGTCCACTATGTAAATGTGTATCGACATTAGGTTGATCAAAATTTTCCGTACATTTACGATCAGAATGTATGTTCGGGTCTTCGAATTGCGGAAATTTCACATGTGCATCATAGCGTACTTGCATGTACGGATTTCCTCGAGGCTGAAACGAACGTTCCGTTCGTGGTATTTCGACTGTCGAAGTTCTGCTATTTCTTGTCAATTCGTACAATGGCGTTTCGGGTATTACATTGCATTCTTTTGAGGTTACAAAGCTCGAATTTGTCATGTTTAGACTACTCAATTTCTGTCGCGTATTTGCAAAGCAAGATTCTTCACTAGTGGTTTCGCTAACTATAGGGGTCTTGGCATAGCTTGGCATGTAACCACCTACAGCACCTACTAAATTGGGCCTTATTGGCTGTGAAGGTAGACAACTTTCATGGCTACTTTTAACCCTTGTACTACATGACGCTTCGCGTTCTTCTTCTGAATCATATTCAGATCTCGCTAACTGGAACGAATTTGTATACCTAGACTCTTGTTCTTTTGTTACAAGCATTGCTGGTGTCTTATAACCAGAATCTTCAAATAAATAACTACCACCTAGTGGTGACTTCAAATGCTCAAATAACCTATCTATACTCATTGTTAATTGAATTTTATTTCCTATTAAAAATGTTTTATAACAGTATTTTAAAAGTTTATGACTAGCCTTTTACTTTTCCTATTTATTCCTACTTTATCTAAATTAAATATATAGCCTAAGTATCCTGGTCACGCACCACTGTAACAGGAAGCAGTTCCCAGTACACGGAATAAGAGTACGGTGGGAGGCCTTCTGGGTCCGTGTAGTGGATGCACCTGCGTCAAGATTCGGATCACTGGATACTTTAGGCTAATTGATTACAAGTTAGAAAAATAAAGTGCAAAACGTAACTTATATTTAACAGTTATTTTAAATAAATTTACATAACAATATTTAATAAATCTATTCCACAACAATTAAATTGTTAACAATTCAAGACTATGCTAACCTTCAAATTACATGTAAACTCAAGACTTACCAAAAATCTATGTGTAACTAAAGTACGTACCAGAACACTGGAAAATAAAAAAAAAACCAACTATGGATTGATAACAATCCCTCATAAATGTTTCTAAACCAACGGAACTACGAGAGTTCCCTCGAGTAACATACCTGTCGCCTTAGGCAGTGTACCAATGTATTTAATAAATTGACGGGCTTATATACTAAAATACAAGTTAACCTTTGGCTTAAATGAACCCTTTACAGTTCAATGATTATTAATTCGAAATGTACTCGGGAGTTATTATTTATAAAGGGAATAAGTATAAAAAGTTCCGAATTAAAAATAAACGAGGGCCCTTATATTAACCAATGAAAACATGTATTTATAAATCCGTAAAAAAATTCGCGCCAGTGCACGAGCTAGAAAACCACTTCCGGTTTAAACATGGAACAAGTTGGAGAAGAAATACTTAAAATATATACTTTTACGAATTAATGAACACATTTCAGCCATTTAATTTTGTGAGAACCATAAAGGTGAGATGTCCGCCAAGTTCTAGTAAATTTAAAGTGAAAAATATGCCTTGTACGCTTAGAAACTTAGAAAAATCAACATGTGTCAAACCTTGCCTATCACACTCCTCCCCCCTTAAAAAAAACAAAAATTCATTTTTGTTTTCAAAGAAAATTGAAACATCAAATTTTTAAATATGCATTAACTAACAAAACTATTAATTACTGTCTATTAAACTAAAATGTAACAATATTAGATTGAATGTTCTAAAATCTATTCAAAGTCAGAGAGATGGTAATCCTCTTCCGCGGTATATGGTGTATATCTGGACGAATGCTTTTGACGGATTAAAGCTACACATTTTCCTTTTAAAATTTTAATATCAACTTTATCATCCCTACACACATGAATGTTTTCTCCAGGGATTCTAACATTGATGCCATGTTCCAGTGCATGCGCCCTTCGTTTTTCACTTTCTTCTTTTTTTTCTCTTTTCTATGTCAACAGTTGTGGCCTTCTTCGCGAAGATTTCTTCACCCGGGTCCACGAATTCTCTGTTTTCCTTAGGTTTAATTCGTGAATACTTTTCTAAGTTACATTGTTCAACAGTGTGAGATTTCTTTAGATGAGAGGTTAGTCTATTTCTAAATCTAAAATTTAAGCCGCAGATTCTGCAAACGTGAAGATTGATGTACTGTACATGTATATTATTCCAGTGGTTAATGTACTGATGGTAGCTACTATACTGAATGCAACTACCATCCGGCAATTTTCCACACTCCGGTACGTTACATGCCATGCCATTTCTAAAGGGCCTTCTTAACACATTTAGCTCAAAATCTTTGAGCTCTTCTTTATCTATATTGATATTAAAGGAAGTTTCAGTATCACTCATTCTGTAAAATACAAGAGTTTAAATATAACACATCATATTTATATATAATTAACATTATACATTATAATACAAGTACAACAATATAATTATGTACGCATATGCATAAAAAACAGTTCAAAGAGCAGGACAAAACAAACTTATTTACAACAGGGACAAGTGGACTTTATATTTATTCAGCCCGGGGAGTATCTGTCCCGCGGCTTGATTCTACGTCCGGTCCTAGTGACGACAGGTGTGTTAGCGGTTAATGGCATAGATTCATTTATTTCCTCATCGTCAGTTTGAGCAGGATAATCAGGTACAACAGTGTCATCATGGGCACCAGCCAGATTTCTCCAATTAGTTGGTGGTTTTTTTCCCTCATATGGCTTGAGTTGGTCCACATGGACGACAATCGGATGAGTATTTTCATCCCTTTGTATCTGGTAAGTAACATCTGTCAGCTTACATAAAACAAGGTAAGGTCCCGTCCATCCCTGCCCTAAATTTGATTAGCAAGAGGAGGGTACCATCTCCACACCCAAGTGTCAGGATTGTAAGAACGAATTTTGAGTTTTTGATCGTAATAATTTTTCTGTCTTCGGGCAGCAGTTTTGAGATTTTTCGAGACAATTTCAAACGATTCCCTAACTGAATTTTGAAACCACTCTACAAATTCAACCTGACAATCTGTTCTTTTAAAAATGGGGGGTAGTCCAAATATTAAATCAACTGGGAAGAACACTTCCCTGCCAAGCATCACAAGATTTGGAGAGCATTTAGAACTTTCGTGTTCGGTAGCACGATAAGCCATCATGAGATATGGTAAATGATCATCCCAATCATCGCGATGAACATTGACGTGCATGGCAAGCATTCGCTTTAAAGTGCGATTGTACCGTTCTACTAAACCGTCTGACTGCGGCCTGTATAGGTGCTGTTCTGGTTTTTTCTATTTGCAATTTTTCACATAGGCAACCAAACAGATGGCTTTCAAATTCTCTACCCTGATCTGTATGTACTTTTAACGGACATCCAAAGCGACAGATAAACTGAGTTAAAAGAGTGTCGGCTACAGTTTGCGCTGAATGATTTTCAGACGGAAACGCCTCTTTCCATTTTGTAAAATAGTCGCCTATTACGATGATGTATTCGTTGCCATTTCTTGTGATTGGAAGCGGACCGACAATATCAATAGCTATTCTTTCCATCGGAAAACTAACTTCAGATTGTGTAAGTGGTGCACGTCCACAACCTGGTCCCGGCTTACATTTTGCACATCTATCACAACTTTGGCACCATCGTGCTACCGCGCTTGACATATCTGGCCAGTAAAATCGTTTTTTGATAGACTTTAACGTTCTGTCACGGCCAAAATGACCAGCTATTCTGTCTGAATGTAACTTTTGAAAAATAATCTCTCTAATTGCAACAGGCGCCAGTAACTGTTTAGCATTAGGTAAAATTCTGAATAATAAACCATTTTGAAGTTCTAGGGATTCCCATTGACGCCACAAGATTTTGACACCCTGTGAACAACCTTGTACTTGACGTTTGCTTGGCTTAATATCTGAATTTTGCATAAAATCAATGACGGTTCTTATATCGGAGTCATTTCTTTGTAAATCGACAAGATCCTGCTCGGACCATACGTCCAGCCAGTTTGCTTTGTCTATTTCCACCTCGACTACAACATTTACTCTCGGCTGACCAAAATTCGCATCGAGCACTTGGTAGGATTGTTTACAATCCTCTGATGCTTTGACAGGTGAACATTGAATACACACGTTATTCTTACAATTTCGATGTGGAATGCGAGACAAACCGTCTGCGTTTAAATGTTTTCGGCCCGTGCGGTATTCGATTTTAAAATTGAAAGTTTCGAGAATGCTGAGCCAACGAGCCAAAACCCCTTCTGGTTCTTTAAAGTTCCGAAGCCATTGCAAAGAGGCATGATCCGTGCGCACTACGAAAGGAACTCCGAACAGAAAGTGTTTGAAATGTTTTATAAACGTTACAACAGCTAATAATTCACGTTTGGTAACACAGTAGTTTCTTTGTGCTCGATTTAACGTTCTTGAGGCATAAGCCACAACTCTTTCTTGTCCGTCCACGTCTTGTGAAAGTACACCTCCAATACCAGTCAAACTTGCATCGCAATCAAGAATAAATTTACCATGCTGCACAGGGAATGACAGGACTGGGGCTTCAATGAGAATTTTCTTTAAAATGCAAAATGCGGAATTTTGTTCATCTCCCCAAACAAATTTAACTTTTTTCCGAGTCAGTTTTATCAATGGTTCGGCCAATGTAGAAAAATTGGAAATAAATCTACGATAGTAGCTTGAAAAACCTACAAAACTTCTTATTTCTGAAACATTTCTGGGCACAGGCCAATTTTTAACTGCCGAAACTTTGTCGGGGTCACAACTGATTCCGTCACGTGAGATCACATGACCAAGAAATGAAACCTTAGTTTTGAACAAGTTACATTTTTTAGCTTTCAGCTTCAGATTTGCTTCTCGCAATAAACTGAAAACAGTTCTGAGGTTTTCACAAGCTTCTGGAAAGGTTTTGCCAAAAACTATAATATCGTCAAGGTAGCAGAGGCATTTCACCCACTGAATATGACCAAAAACTGTTTCAACAAGTCGTTGGAAACAGGCGGGGGCATTAGTGAGACCAAATGGCATAGTTTTGAAATGAAACAACCCTTTATGAGTGGAAAAGGCGGTTTTTTCTCGATCTTTTTCAGCAACTTTAACTTGCCAGTACCCGCTACACATATCCAAACAGTGGAACCACTGAGAACCACTTAAAGATTCCAGATAATCACTTATTTTAGGTATTGGAAAAGCATCCTTCTGGGTGACAGAGTTTACTTTCCGGAAGTCAACACAAAATCTTGGAGTCCCATCTTTTTTTATAACAATACAAATTGGACTACTCCATGCACTGTTGCTCTTTTCAACAATGTCATTTTCGAGCATTTTTTCAAGTTCAGTTTCAATAATTTCTCTATATTTTGGTGAAGCCCTGCGTGGAGGAATTTTAATAGGCTTAACATTTCCTGTATTAATTTCATGAACAATTTTGTCAGTTTGCCCAAATTTTCCATTAGGACCAACAAAGATGTCATTATATTCAATGATCAAATTTTTGAAAATGTCCAATTGTTCAGGTGTAAGCTGTGGGGATGGGTTTTCTAAGAGTACTTTTAGATGTTCTGGTAATTCTTGAGTATTTTCAGTACTTTGAAATTGATTAAATTCAGTTTCTGACCTAGCAGTAACTTCATGGACAGTCCCTATTATGCTATTTTGGTCAAGTTTAATTGCTTTATCTTTACAGTTAATGACAGACAATGTTGCTGCATTGGTATGTGTATCAACTAAACTTTTTGCAATTATTATACCCTTGCTTTTAACCGACTCGACAGGTTCTATTAAACCTAAACCAAATTTTGGAAAACCATCCAACTTAGCGTCCAACAGTACTTCGGACCTCGCTGGAATAGTCACTTCCTCTTTTAAAGTGATTCTAGTTAAAGTGAAACTTTTAAAATATTTCAACTTTATTTTCTTGTTCTGATATTTCAATGCCCTATCTTTTATTAAAATATCAATGCTATTTTTCTCAAGAAAGTCCATGCCAAGTACACCTGGGCCATTCAAATTTGCAACAATGACGGTCTGTCGTAAAGTAAAAGGTCCAATTTCTAAAACGACCGTTGTACTGCCTTTAATTTTTAATTTTGTTCCGTCGGCCGTGCTCAGAATTGTTTCAACTCTCTGCAATGGTTCCTGAATTTTTAGATCACGCATAGCAGTATCTGGAAGTATGGACACGGGTGAACCAGTATCAATCACAAAGTGTGAAATCAAACCATTAACTTTCGCGTCTAGCACTAAGCAGCTAGGACTTAAAACACGTAGCTGAATATTTTCGTTCCGATTGTTAACCTCTGTTTTTTCGTTTATGTCCGCGTTTTGCTTGTTTACGACTGTGTTATTTATAACACACTCCACAACTTCGGTGTCTGTGCTTATAACATTTCCATCTAAATCGTTTGGTCTATTAATTTCGTTTTGAGCCCAGGCTGGAGATTCGACCGCAATTCCAGCCGTAATTAGTTTAAATGGTCTGCATTTGAGTTTTGGCTTTGTGGGTTCCCGCTTTCTTGAAGCAACTTTGGGCAACGTGATTTTATGTGTCCAACTTCGCCGCACTCGTAACATTTAATTTCTTTTCTACGCGGAGCGTCCGAATTTACTTCGCGCCTATACTGACTATTTTGCCTATCAGACTTGTATCCTTGATCAGCTCGACGGTAATCATTGACTTGCCTCTCAAAATACGCTTCATTCCCGGTGCGCGGATACATACGAACTTCTTGTCTTTGGTAAAAATCGTCAAATTGTGTCGGTGGTTTATGTCTATAATCGATCGAGCCTTCTACGGCCTCAAACTCAATTGCATAAGAAATTGCCTCGTTTAACGTTTTTGGTCTCTTGTACTGAATATGCTTTGTCGCCTCAAAGTTCCCTAATCCCCTTATAAATTGGTCAACGATCCAGACCTCTAAACTAGCTGTCGGCAGGCTTCGATATGCATAACCGCCGTAATGCGTTACCATATTCTGTAATCGTTTCATTTGGCCGTTTGCGTCTGTTTTGAAATTCATATCGGTGCGCTAACTCGCGCTCTGGTGGATCAAACCGTTGCATCAGGGCATTTTTAAGAGCGTAATAATCGTTTAACTGTCTGACGGTCAGGTCGCCTATGGCTTGTCGCGCTGGACCACGTAATGCGATAACTAATAGTTGGGCCATTTCAGTTTTGTCCCATTCGTTCCACTGAGCTATGCTTTCAAATTGAATAATATACTCATTCCAATCGGCTGAACCATCGTAGAGTTCTGGTTCTTTTTCACGTCTTAACACACGCTTTGGAAAATTTTGAATTCCCGCTACTGACGTTGGATTGTAACAACTGCTACTACTAGCATACATGGGACGCGGCATATTATGATAAGCAGGTCTAGCCTGCATTTGAATTGGTTGTGAAACATGGCTCGGCCCTTGTGTATATGTAAAATCATCATGTGACACGATATTCGGTCTTGAGATGGATGACCACCCCCTCGGTACATAACTATTCACGCTGGTAGTAAAGACTGGTGCATTCGAGTGCTCACGGTGCGGAGCAATTGTTACTGTGTTGAAACTTTGCGGTATAAACTGGGATACACGAGTACTTGGCATAGTTGCTGGTGGCTGTGGCACGTGCCGTCCACTATGTAAATGTGTATCGACATTAGGTTGATCAAAATTTTCGTACATTTACGATCAGAATGTATGTTCGGGTCTTCGAATTGCGGAAATTTCACATGTGCATCATAGCGTACTTGCATGTACGGATTTCCTCGAGGCTGAAACGAACGTTCCGTTCGTGGTATTTCGTCTGTCGAAGTTCTGCTATTTCTTGTCAATTCGTACAATGGCGTTTCGGGTATTACATTGCATTCTTTTGAGGTTACAAAGCTCGAATTTGTCATGTTTAGACTACTCAATTTCTGTCGCGTATTTGCAAAGCAAGATTCTTCACTAGTGGTTTCGCTAACTATAGGGGTCTTGGCATAGCTTGGCATGTAACCACCTACAGCACCTACTAAATTGGGCCTTATTGGCTGTGAAGGTAGACAACTTTCATGGCTACTTTTAACCCTTGTACTACATGACGATTCGCGTTCTTCTTCTGAATCATATTCAGTGACACGAGATCTCGCTAACTGGAACGAATTTGTATACCTAGACTCTTGTTCTTTTGTTACAAGCATTGCTGGTGTCTTATAACCAGAATCTTCAAAT
>OX104123.1:14048274-14058274 GCA_944474755.1 Limnoperna fortunei | reverse complement strand
GTATAAATTTTAGACCAAAACCAAATTTCTCTAACACTTGAAACAAATAATAGTGGTCAACTTTATCGAAAGCTTTTTCTTGATCAATTTTGATCATGTACGCCTCAAATTCTTCGTTTTCTATAATATCTAAAATGTCCCGTATACTTGAAGTTGTATCAGCAATATCTCGTCCTAATATGCAACACGTTTGAAATTTAGATATCAGTTTAGGTAATACAAATTTTATTCTGTTTGACATTATTCGAGCCATTATTTTATAATCGACACAAAGCAATGAAATCGGTCTAAAATTTTGTAATAAATTTTTATCACCCTTATTTTTATAGATTAGACTTATGATTCCGTGGCGCATGGAGCGTGTCAAAATTTGTTCATTTTCAATCACTTTAAATATTTTCAAAAATATTTCTCCGAATAAGTGGAAAAATTTACAAAAAAATTCAACCGTTAATCCACATGGACCTGGTGATTTATTTCGTGACATACTAAATAATGCATTTTTAATTTCTTCTAATGTTATATCGGCCTCTAAAGTTTCATTGTCTTCTTCTGATACTGTCTCTGAAATAAATTGCAGAATTTCATTTACACTATCTTTATTTACTGAAGTGCTTGAGTATAATTCCGAATAAAATTTATGTACCTCTTGAATGATTTCTTCTGTAGAATTCAATAATTTTCCATCACTATTTATTAGCTCTTTTATTGCATTATTATTTTGTTTATATTTTTCAAGCTGCAAAAAATACTTTGAATTTTTATCACTTTCTATTGCCCAATATGCTTTCGAACGTAAAATTGCCCCTTTACAAATTTTATTTTCATAATCTTTTAATTGCACTTTAATTTCTTCAAATTTATTTAAATCAACACTTTCATTATTTGCTACAGCTGTGGAAAACTTTTCAAAATTTCTTTGAATTTTGAAGTAATTCGATTTCTCGGCACGTGCTTTATCCTGCGAAATAACGTTTGCTAACTGTTTAATTTTATATTTTAAATTATCATACCAGACTAAAGGTTCACCATCAAACAGACGGCATTTCTTTTCCTGCTCAATTAAAATATTTATTTTATTTTCAAAATCTTGATCGTCTAATAAAGTATTATTGAAAACCCATACCCCGGGTCCTCTCTCAACTTCAGATAAATCTATATTCATATTAACAAATGAATGGTCACTGAACGTGTTATGTTTGTAATAAATATTTTTAACATATACTGACAAGCTTTTTGATGTGAAAATGAAATCAATTCTACTCTGAATTAAAACATTTTGTACAATTCGACGCCAAGAAAAGATACGTGCAACTGGATTCCTTGCTCGCCATATATCATATATATTAAACTGTTCACAAAGTTGTGTTATAGACTTAACTGCCTTGTCTTCTGTGTATTGTGTTTTACAACAGCGGTCTAGTTTCGACATAGCTGTATTCATATCTCCCAGCAACATAACATTTTCAATACCACTAAATTTATCACTCAATTTTCTAAAAAATGATACTCTGTCATTCACCGAATTTGGCGCATAACAATTTATGATATTTATTGTTTTGTCATCCTGCTTAAACTCAATATGAATACATCTACCGTCGAAACTTTGTACAAATTTTATTTGGTTTTCAATTCTTCTACTAATTAAAAAGGCAACACCCTGCCTTGGTATATCAGCACATGAATAAAATATTTTTCCTTTCCAAAGTTTTTCAAAATCGTGTATCAATTCTTCGGACCAAAAAGTTTCTTGTATACCAACAATATCAAATTTATAATTTGAACAATATTCACAAAATCTTTGAAACTTAGAAAAATCTCTCAAACCATTGGCATTAATAGACACAATATTTACCATCTGATAAAATAAATAGATAAGAAAAATTAACTTTGTGAATTTGATTGTGACAGCCTATTCCTTGGATTCATTCTCAACTTTTTTAGTTCTTCTTTAGTAAAGCTTGGATGAGTAACTAAACGTTTTCTCCTTACTTTTAACATGTTTGCAGCCAGCTCCTCATCTGACATTTCAACTTCAGCACTTTGAGTCACCTCGCATTCATCAACTGGTGTAGTGGGATCCGGAGATATATTACCTGACTCATCAGTGCTCAAGCCTGACACATGAGGTGCTGATTGCAAAGGATTGGTAGACCCCCCTTGGGTGGGCATTGTCTTATTTGCATCATCAATAACAGAGTTATCAGTGTTCAAATCAAGATTGTCATTAACATCAGAAATAGACTGTTTATCACCATAACCATCACCTCCATTATGAGAATCACCAGACTCCTTATCTTTGTTGTCATCAATATCGACATCCTCCGTTATTGGAACCTCGTTTACATCACTTAGCTCCTCATCGTCATTGTTGTCCATGTCACTTTCCTCGACTGTTTTCTCAACAGTTTCATCCTCGTCCACACCATCGTCATGACTATTTTTCCCTCTACTGCCTTCCCCCCAGTCAACCTCGCATCTACAATATGCAATGCTCTTGTTACATTTGTTGCAAGGTGGAATAGTGCACATTCTAGCCAAATGTCCGCAACCATTGCATTTATAGCACTTAATATCAGGACAGTTCGCGTAGGTGTGGTCACTTTCAAAACATTTTGTGCAAACTTTGGCCTGATTGTCATGTACTACTCTTATATATTCAAAAGAGTTCACACCCGTGGACAGTTTAAGTGTATAAGGTAGACTAGAACGGTCTGGGGGGAAACGGACGACCACGTACCTTGTTCCGTTAGCTACATTGGTGCCAGTATAGGTTTTCCTCCTGATAGGACTAAGCAATTCAGCCCCGAAAGCTACTAGTTTATCACGGATTTCAGAATCCGGCACATAATGCGACACATTGAAAAAACTTACAACTTTCTCTCTGGACAGTATGGGTCTTGGTTTGAAAGACTTTCCCGCTACTTTAAATCCAGTATCCACCAATAAATCCAATGCGTCCTTCTCTGCAATCGTAATTTCATACACATTGCCGCTCTTGGGCACACAAGCAAGGACGGTTCCAACGCCGACTTCTTCCTCAACACTACTTATCAGGTCAACAGCTTTTACCAACTTATTGTCACCAACATCTACTTGGACAGTTTGTTCTTTAATAGAACGGCCATCCCCCCTTCGACCAGGCATGGTGAAGGGAGGCCTTAAAGTCTCAAAAAGTTCAAAATCCACAAATATCTGAACAAATATATCCAAAAGGTCACTAGAAACTATAATTAAGTCCAACCATCAACGGATGGCTGGACTAATACGACGAAAACTTTGGATTTTTTTTCAGCTCAGCAAAAGGCGTGCGTCCACTACCAAAGCTTGACCGGAAGTCTCCAAAATTGCAGATGAATGTATTTAAAAAAGTTCAGGTTCCACCGAGATTTGAACTCGGATCGCTGGATTCAAAGTCCAGAGTGCTAACCATTACACCATGGAACCGTATGACTTAGTAACCATATTTTTCCTATACATACCTAAGACTGATTGCATCGTTATTGCGTCCAGACATTGCACTTGCAAAATTCATGCATAGTTCAGTTTAATTCGTTTCAACTGTTTTTTCGAGAATTTTTTCAACCTTTAAAAAAAATATTTTATTAAAATAAAAAGTTCAGGTTCCACCGAGATTTGAACTCGGATCGCTGGATTCAGAGTCCAGAGTGCTTTTTTTCTTTTGATAAAATTTTATTAACAAAATTCGATAAAAACAATAAACAGGCTAATCTCCTGATTATCCACTACAATAAAATGTAAAATTTAAAACATATTTTGCATACAATAAGTGAACACAACATATTCTTGTACAGTTTTTCAACTGAAAACTATTTTACCATTTTTTAAAAATCTATGTATATCTTGTTGTTTAGAACTGTCAACACTGGATTATTTTTTCCATAATACTTTTCGAACAAATTCATTGAATAAGTATTTTTGTAATATTCATAAGCATATTGAACATTTTTCAGTACTGTTGATCGAAAAAATTCTTCGATGTTTAGAATCTTGTTTTCTTTCATTGCTAAATTCCTTCTTTTGACTACACAAAACTTTCTAAAGGCTAAAATATTATTTACAAAATAGAAATTTACATCTTTGCAACCCTGTAACATTCCAAACATACACAGTTGTTCATAGTCCATATTGTTCACAAAATCAGGTTTACATTTAGCACAAATATTATGTAGGAAATTTTTCACAAAATCATTAAAATTACAGAGACCTTGACAATTTAAAATCAAATGATATATATTTTCAGATGATGACAAACAAACAGGACATATATCATCATTTGTTATTTTACATTTCTGCAACCTTTCTTTGGTAAAAAATAATGTTATTGAATAACTTAAATGCTACTTCTCTAACGTCACTCTGTAAAAATGATAAATTTATAATTCTGTAAATTTGCTTTATTTCAAGAGAGGGATATCTTTCTAACCATTTGTTTAATGCTTTTGGCTCACAATTATTAGACAGCTTCTGTATAAGTAAATCGTAATACGACTTTGTTTTACTTGGAATTTGACATAATTTTCCATCAGATTTAACATATATACTTAAGGCTGGAATTACTTTATTTTTGTTCACATTGACTTCGATCATCTGTTTCCATTCTTCTGGTAATGATTGAAACAAAATAGATACATATTTGAGAATTTTAGTCTCTGAAATATTCTTACAGTTCTCTCCGACAATTTCTGTAATATAATTTGGTTTTAAAAAACCTTTTCGACACTCAAAGGCAATATCCTTAATGTGTATAATACCAGACTTTATAAAAGGTTCAAAATACAAAACTTTATCTTGATATTTAATTTTGGGATTAAAAAACAATGGAATGTAAAAAATATTGCTTGTGTCAACATCAATATTTATAAATTCTCTTATATAGTTCCAAGCTTTTAACATAGTTTTATAAAATTGTGGTAATCTATTTAAATACTTATCTGGAATATCACAAAAAAAGATTTCAATTCCTAAATTCATGTTCTGTATCTTAGAGAAAAAATACCTACACGTACTTTTCCAAAGTGCTGAGTACTCATCATCTAAAAGTCTATAAATAAATTTTAATCTAAAAGCAAACATTTTTTGAAATATGTCCGGAAAATTTAAGCCACCCATTTGGGTTTTATTGATAATTACTTTGTATGAAATGAGAGGCGTCTTGCCATTCCATAGAAAATCCAAACATTTGTTTTTAATTATCTGATAATATTTCTCAGGAATATCAACTGCCATTAAAATATACCACAGTTTACTCATAAGTAAAGAACTAATAACACTGACTTTACCATGTATAGACAAATGTCTTACTTTCCAAAGATTAAGAAGTTTTGTAATAGTATCTACCTTGTTTTCCCAGTTCAAGGAGTCACACATGGCTTTATTTTTTCCAATCCAAATGCCTAATAACTGAATGACATCTTTTGATTCTTGAATTCCTAAATTTTGTAATTCATTTTCAGATATCTTACTTTTTCCTAAAGCCATTATTTCACACTTACTTTTGTTTAATTTGGCACCTGATGCCTTGCCATATAAATCTAAAACTTTAAATGTTTCTGAAATTGAACTCTTATCATTAAGTGTAAGAGTAGTATCATCTGCGTGAGAAAAAATCTTTGCTTCTTCATCAGAGTTTGGAATTTTTATACCTTTAATTTTAGAGTTTTGCTTGATGGATAAACTTAAAGGTTCAGCTACTAAAACATACAATAAGGCAGAAATAGGACAACCCTGCTTCACAGAATTTTTCAATCTAAAATAAGGAGTCAAAAAGCCGTTACACTTTACACAGCTGAATATATTATTATAAAAAATCCTTATCCAATTTATAAATCTGGCTCCAAAAGAAAATTTCTGAAGTACTGCAAATAAATAATCATGTCCAACCCTATCAAAGGCCTTTTCCTGGTCTAATTTAAGAAGAAATCCTTCTAGCTCATCAAGTTCTACTAAATCTATTACATCTTTAACACTTATTGTAGTATCAGAAAAATCTTTACCAATAATGCAACAACTCTGTGTAGATGAAATAATTTTTGGCAATACAATCTTTAATCTATTTGACATAATTCTTGCTAATATCTTGTAATCCACATTCAACAAACTTATAGGTCTATAATTTTTTAAGTCAGTTTTATCACCTTTGTTTTTATAAACCAGATTAATCATACTGTATTTCATTGATCTTGATAATTCATGGTTTTCTTCAATACAATTAAAAAGATACTGTAAAACATCCTTTAATTCATTGAAAAAATACAAATAAAACTCCGCAGTTAACCCATCAGGTCCTGGTGTTTTTCTTTTTGACATACCATTCAATGATTTAAAAATCTCATCCTGACTTATATCCTGATCACATATTTCTACATCACATTCACCAACTTTTACATGTATAAATTCTAATATTTCTTCTATTGAACAATCATCTGTCTTTACACATGAGAACAGTTCTTCATAAAAATCATGAATAATTTTTAACATATCAGAGGTATCACTTACAATTTTTCCATCTGAACATTTTAATTCACTAATAAGCTTAGACTTTTGTCTTTGTTTTTCTAACTGTAAATAATATGATGTATTTCGATCACTCTCTAGCGCCCATTTAGATTTTGACCTTAAAATGGCACCGTTACATTTTTGTATTTCAAATTCCTCTAATTTACTTTTCATTTCAAAATAAACATTTGTGTTAATATTGAAACCATTTGCAGATTTAACCGATAGTTCTTGAACTTTATTTTGTAATCTAAAAAACTCTTTATTTTTCTCTTTTTGTTTTTCTTTGCCATAAATTTGGCTTATCTTTTTAATTTTAAACTTTAAATTATCCCACCACACTAATGGATGTTCTTTAAAAAAATCTGATCCAATGTCATCTACAAATACTGCCTTTATTTTTTTAACAAACTCTTCATCTTGTAAAAAGGAATTGTTAAATATCCAAACACCTGGACCTCTTTCTACACCAGTAAAATCTATTTTCATATTTACAATACTATGATCACTGAATGATGTTTCATTATAATACACATTTTTTATAAATGGTTTTAGGTCTTCTGATACTAAAAAATAATCTATCCGACTTTGAGTCAAAAACCCTTCTACAATTTGTTTTCTTGAAAACATTATATTATTAATATTTCTGTTTCTTCAAACATCAAATAAATTCTTGTCTCTCATAATATCAACCAATGCTTTATACCCTTTATCATTTAAATGTTTAGTTTTACCTGATCTGTCCATTGGTGATAGTGTAGTATTAAAATCACCAGTAAGTATAACATGCTCATTATCAGAAATCTTTGTTTTATATTTTGTAAAAAATTGGCATCTTTCATTTAATTGATTTGGTGCATATATATTATAAACATTTAAATATGTATCTTCTATTTTTCCTTTAATATGAATAAATCTACCAATATCTTTTTCTATTACAGAAAATGCACCCTTTACTTTCTTACTTAACAAAATAGCAACACCTTGTCTATTGTTTTCACCATTACTATAAAATATGTCTCCATCCCACAAAGTTTTATTTCTTTTGATTCTTTCAACTAACATGTCATTCCAGAAAGTTTCTTGCAAACAAATAATATCATATTGTCTTTCAGTGCACAAAGCAAAAATGCAATTCATCTTACAAATATCATTTAAACCATTACAATTAAAACTAACAAAGTTCAGAGAAGCCATTATACATATGATTGTGGCAATAAAAATTATTTGCTTATACATTTTGAAGCTTTCAATTTTTTATTTTCATGAGCAATCTTTGCAGCTTTATAATTTGGTACTATTTTACGTCTATGTCTAACTATCTTAAAACTTTTTTCAGATTTGTCTGTGTATTGGTCACCTTGGGTTTCTATATCGACCCATGGGGAACCATCTAGACTGATATCATCTAAATCTCCACATGCTCTCTGTTCTAATAGATCATCTTTAATGTGGCTGTTAGGTTGATCTAAAGAAGAGAAAATATCACACGCATTTTCAATTTCCAAATCAACTGCAATAGCATCAGACTTACATTCAACATCGTCCGATTCTACCATAACATTACATTTTTCTTGTTCATTACAAACAGCATTATTTATACCTCCACTGTGATGACTTTCACAATTGATTTCATTTAGTTCTAACAAGTTACCTCTCGATTCATCACAAGCTGCACTACAAATTTTCTTCATTTTTCCAATCAAATGTTCATTTGTGTTTATCTCATTTTCCAAGTTATTTACTTGCTTCGATTCTACTACTTTTAATCCAGTGTCTCGTTCATCGTCTATTTTATTTACTTTTTCATCTTTCTTAGCATCTTCTATAACTTTATCAATTATTTTATCTGCTTCTATTTTCTCAAGGTCCTTATTTTTCCTATCATTTGTATCACCTGTATCTACGTCTTCATTATCGCATTCATTTATATCTTCACTCTCGTCTTCTTTTATATCTTTAACTTCTCCTTTACATGTATTTTCCTCATCTTTAGTATCAGTATGATCAGCATCTAAATCCATATCTAGTGAAATTTCATCTTCTAACAATTCTTCTGTTGTATGCACCTCTGCAATCACTACCTTTTCATTGCCTTTTACATTCTCCGCGACGGTTTTCTTGGCAACTGACAAAGACATTTCTTCATCTTTTGAATGTGCACTGGTGCTTTCATGATTGTTATCTATATAAGAATCATTCATTTCTTTTCTTTTAGCATATGCTTCGAATATATTTTCATCAGTCTTAGGATTAATTCCGAATCCTTCTCCCCAATATCTTTTTCTTTTTCTGCACACACATCTAGATTTCTCATAACCACATTCAACACACCTATTTTGCAAACAGTGTCTTCCGATATGACCTTGTTCTCCGCAATTGTAACATTTAAATTCTGGACAGTTTTTGTAGATATGATCGATGCTAAAACATCCAGAGCAAACTTTTACTTGATTGTTATGTACAACTCTATAATATGCCGTTTCTTTATCGTCAACAGAAAATTTCATGGAATAAGGTATTGATGGAAGCGAAGCTGGCAATTTTACTTTAAAGATCCTTGTTCCATCACATACTCCTGATCTACTAGTCATTTTACGTTTCTTAATGTCAGAAATTATTTCCACTCCTATTTGTTCAAATCTATCTATTATCTCCTCATCTGATACATACATGCTTAAATTAATTATTGACACAACTTTTATTCTAGAAGTAAGCTCTTTCACTTCAAATCGTTTCCCTCGTATGGAAACATCTTCATCCTCCACTAACTTGCCTACAAATTTACGTTCTTTCAGTACTATTTCATATGACGTCCCTAATTTCGGAACGCATGCCATTACTGATCCTACACCACATTTCTCTTCAATCGTGTCAATTACATCTTCAGGAGTTACTATCTTATTGTCTCTTACATTAACGGATACTGTCAGATCTTTCGTAAAAACTTCATCAAATTTGTATTTTGTACTCATGGTAAGTTATGGTCTTACTTGTACAATTATTTTGATGGTAATTAGTTGAATCTTGAAAATTCAAGTCGAACACACCGCAAATACCTCCCCCCTTATCCTGCAAAAATACAGGAATAGGGGTAAACTAGTCACTATTCTTCGATAATTATCAATAAAGTCAATTCATAAAAGTATTCGGAAAATGCTAATTACACTTATAATACACTTAAGACTTTGGAACTCACCAAATTAAACAAATATTCGGACGGATCGTCAAACTACATCTTGACCTATGGTCTGTCCAAACACCAATCTCCATTAAAACTGATGCTATTAGACTTTGAGTGCAGAAAGTTTTCTTCTACTTCAATCCAGAATTCGTCCAGACATTGCACTTGCAAAATTCATGCATAGTTCAGTTTAATTCGTTTCAACTGTCTTTTCGAGAATTTTTTCAACCTTTAAAAAAAATATTTTATTAAAATAAAAAGTTCAGGTTCCACCGAGATTTGAACTCGGATCGCTGG
>OX104123.1:14023274-14025774 GCA_944474755.1 Limnoperna fortunei | reverse complement strand
GACTTTGAGTGCAGAAAGTTTTATTCTACTTCAATCCAGATTGAGCGCATCCATTTGTTCTTTAAGAATTTCAAGAGTGTACCTTTTAACCGAATAGGTACAAATAAAAATACTCCGCTTTGGACGGGCGGACTGAAAAAATCGGCTGTTTTTTCCTCTGAATAAACACAAAAATAGCAAATACTTTTATTTACGTCAAGTGCGGGCATCTTTCCAGTATCGGAAAATTGCAGATGAATGTATTAAAAAAAGTTCAGATTCCACCGAGATTTGAACTCGGATCGCTGGATTCAAAGTCCAGAGTGCTAACCATTTCACCATGGAACCGTATGACTTAGTAACCATATTTTTCCTATACATACCTAAGACTGATTGCATCGTTATTGCGTCCAGACATTGCACTTGCAAAATTCATGCATAGTTCAGTTTAATTCGTTTCAACTGTCTTTTCGAGAATTTTTTCAACCTTTAAAAAAAATATTTTATTAAAATAAAAAGTTCAGGTTCCACCGAGATTTGAACTCGGATCGCTGGATTCAGAGTCCAGAGTTTTTTTTTTTTATCTTTATTGTTATATCATACATCATAAGCACATTATCATACATCACAATATCATCGCAACATCTCTTTCAATATCAATCATTTTTGTATACCTTCACATCCTGCATTTCTTACCTCTCACACTTTTAAAAAATATCATACAGGAGTTAATATTGACCAGTATATACACATATGTATAACATATTATAATTTATTCTTCGTGTAATATTTCTTTTTATGTTTATTTCATTTTGATTTTTTTTTTAACATTAATATTTTTTAAGAGATAAAAATCTCTTTGTATTTTTTTAAAACGTCATTGCAACTTGATACTTATAATATTAAACTCAATTCAATATTATTCAATCAATATGTCGTAATGCTACTTATTTATATTCTTATGCATGGATAATAATTACAATTTGAAAAATAGAAGAATTTAGTTGTAAGAGGATGGATTCTCAATCCTTCATACAAACTTTCTTACTAGTATTTTCAAAATACAATATACCATAACAAAAGCAATCTTGAAACATTTCTCATTACTTAATGATAAAGCATCAATGTTCCAAATAAATTAAGAATAAGAACAGTTAAAAAGATAAAACTATTTACACAAGTATGGATCATATAAGTTATTATCAAGGGCATATTTGCACATTTCATCAATTCGACTGTCTACAACTCTTGATCGGTATTGGGTCTCGCGAACATCCTCGAAATCCTTTTCTATGTTCTGTAAATAGCCTTCGTAATTCTGATCCGTTGGTTGAATTTCACAAATACGTCCATTGTGTGTATGAAAAAGAATAAGTTTATTTGTTCCAGTAACCTTTCCTATCAATTTAGCAGATGCAAATCGACTCCGCTTCATAACAACCTTAGGCATGATCATGTCAGAATTTACATAGTTTACATTATCATCGTCATTACTAATAACTTCTGTAATAATCTCATCATATTTTGAAGATTTTTCATTATGCTTGTCTTCATCTTGTTCATTCATTGCTGTTATTGGATTTGTAACTTTTACATCATGTGATATGGCATTTAAAAATAATATGTGGCTGTTTTCGTGAACAGACTCGTCAAGTGTTTTGCTAGTTGTATCAATGTCTGATTTTGCGTTCCGTACAATCTTTAGATCAACATCCATTTTACTCGGTTTACTGTCCATCGCCTCATTATTTTGCATTTCATGGTGTATCAATGATTCACTTATACTCGATTTCTCAGCTTCAGCGTTCATTACCTTTTCAATATGTGTTTTCATTCTTTTATCATTCCGGCGTACCGTAGATTTTGATTTTCGAGTAGCATGTTGATTGTCATTTTGATCAAACATAATCGATATGCGCATTTTTCTATCATCACCGTGAACTGTATATTTAATATTTGAGTATAATTCACATGCATTCTCAATAGCGTGGTACAGAAATATTGGCAATTTTTCCATCATCACCGATTAGAAAACGTTCGAGTGCACCGATGTTTACAAAACACATATATCCTTAAAATGAGTTTCAGTATCGTTTAAAATGTCATCCGAGTATAAACACTTACAGTTCGTAGTGCAAATTTCAATTCTATTTACTGATATGCTTGGAATCCGAGCAAAATCCAAATATAATTGCAAATTATCCTCTCCGACTTTTAAACACCTGTTGTCATCAAGGGTGCGTTCGATCCTCATTCAGAGTCCAGAGTGCTAACCATTACACCATGGAACCAGTTACCTCGATTGTCTTTATTTAGATACTTAACCTGAAAATTAACTGACCCGTATGCCATTTTTAGATACAAATCGTGCAATAACATTCATTCCATATACAAAATCCCACGAACGGTAGAGAATCATAATTCGTATACTAAATACACCATATATATACTAGTTAGCTTGTATTAAGGCTTTTTTAAAAATTGTTAAGAAGTATTGTACAGTTGTAGTTGTACCATGCAT